>JAHWXV010156523.1:0-27662 GCA_024586415.1 Phrixothrix hirtus
AAATGAAAGCATCCTGTTCTTGGGTAAATGGCATTTTTACTGTAATAAAAATAACCGGTAACTTAAGTTTTGTTTAATAAATAGCAAACTTACGTCTTTAGAAGAATTTTGTAGATATATTTTAGTTTTGAAAAAAACTGATTTATTTAATAATGTTATTTTAAAAGTTTAGAAAACAGATTACAAATATGACAGCGCAATAACCAAACACTGCTTGTCATATGTTTAGTTACATTTCTAGTTTCTCAACTTTGTAATACAAATATTCCTAAATTTAAAAAAGTTACTGATCACGTGGGGTTCAGGATTAAATGAAAGCACAGTAATAATTATGTTGCAAGATATAGAACTAAATTTAAAATTTTAAATAATTCACTTTTTGCATTAGATATTGACAAATTAATTTAATTTTAGTTTTTCATTTTAAATAACCTAAAGATGTAACAATGATATGTAGTTATACATAAAATTATAAAGACATTTCAAAAACCAATTTGAATGCATGATTTATTTTTTAATTAAGCACCATGGTGATATATCACTAGGGAAAAAAACTTGAATTTCATGTAAAAAATGTACTGGAATGTTTATTAACGTAAGAATTTTATAATTTTGTTGATAAGCAACGACAACAAAAATTGATTAAATATATAATTATTCTTATAGAGAATGAAATTTTAGAATCATTTTAATGCATTTTAAACAACTAACATGATAAAAGTCATCAAGATTAAACAAAATAAACTGTTTGCCTAATGATTTCTCTTTGCAATGGACCATACTGACCGATTAAAGGTAATTGCCATCATACAGAGAACTAACTGATTTTGTCTTGCTACAGCTTGACAATATTGACCTGTAATCAGATCAGTGTCAGTTTTTTGTGTATCATTTAAAGGTGCATGTCAATCATCACTATATGTGTCCACATGGGCCCATTATGTTATTCAGTGTGTAGTAACCACCATCCCTTTCACATCAACGCTAGACTATCCACACTGTGATAATGGATTGCTGACCAACATGTGGATGATGGCACTAACCTGTGATAGTCTCTTATCACACCAGCCTCTGCTGGTCATTTGCAATGCATGGCCCATCATAAAGAAATTTGTGCCTTGCAGCTTGTTTTATGTTTGTAACATTAAAATATAAAGTAAAATTATTGTGCCTGTTGTAAAAGGAATCACCGATATTTGAGAAAACTTTCACATAATAACGTTACTGTATTTAAAGTTGTTCTATTTGCAAGCAGTAGTTGCATATACTACAAATAGCCGAATAATTTTAAGATTTAAATTAACAATTGGGATCATTTATATTAGATACGTATTTTACATTAAATTTTGCACGTGCATGTTTTAAGAGATCAAACGTATACTGTTTGTTCCTAAAAATGTATAAATGATTTTTAATATAAAATACAATTATTATAATTAGATAATTAGAATACAGTATTCATATTTATCATGCAAGATTGCTTCACCCACAATTAAAAATATATTTTATATGTATATGCATGTGTACATTCTATATATAAAAGTTATATTGTATCTGTTTACATTAATTATGATTTTAGTACTAATGTTATTAAAATAAAAATAATATTTACTCACCACTGGTAAGCGCTGAAGTGGAAATAAACTAACCCTAAACCATATAAAAATGCCGATTCCATCCAATGATTTTCAGCTTGAGTTTTATAAAACATTTGATAGGCAGATAATGCTGTAAAAATAAAAACCAATATATAATTTGAAGTTATTTATACATAAATAAAATACAACAAAAATATTGAATACATTCCAGTATTAAATTTATACCCACATTTTATAATACAACTTTTCTTTACAGATGACTTAAATGTATTAAATAAAACGCCAAATTTTTTAAGTGAAAAAATTAGAAAATAAATGGATGTATTTTGAGTAAACTTAGGTAAATTTGTTATAAATTAGTGAGTTACTATATACAGAAAAACAGCTTAACATATTTTTTCAATGCATTTTCATGATCTTAGATACTCTGGCTGTAATATATTAATTAAATCATATTGAATAAAGAAATACTATAGCGACTGCTCTAAAACAAGCTTTTTGTTATATTGCAACTTAAAGTAGTCTGTAAAAATAATTAGAAAACTTTTGACTCTCTGAGGTTAACTTACAACTTTGTGCAAGGAAATAAATTTATATTCTTTGGACTTACGAACTTTCTATAGATTTCTTCTAAGATTTTGTAAGAAATCTTTAATTACTCGGTATGTTGAAACTTGCTAATCTTCATTTTGTACATCTGCAACTATGTTTATTTAATTGACTGGTTCTTTGTAAACTTTTAATGTTTTAGTTATTTGGTATTAAAACAATATTTGTTCAGTATCTTTTGTTTTTATTTTCCTATTTTCACAAGGGAATTAGATAAGCTTTAGGGAAAAATCCCATGCCCCACATAAAGTGTTTAAAATAATGACGGAGCGTTCCTACAATTCCCTGAAAGCTGCCTCAGTAGCAATGTGCAACTCTTCAATCGTCTGGTGCCGATTGCAATAAATTTTATTTTTCAAATAACTTTATAAACAGAAATTGTGTACTGTAACTAGAAGGCGGATTATTTTAGCATTTGTTCCACTCAAATCGGTCTACTACTTCTATGTGAATTGCCAAAATTGTTGTATACAACTCTAGTTTTGAGGGTAGTTAGACCCCATAAAATCGTTTTAGAGCACATAAAAAATAGGTGTCCCTTATATTTTAGTTGTCTACGACATATCCAAATTTCATCAAAATCAGAGTCGGATACCTGAGATATCTTCTTGATATCGGAAATTGATCTGAAAAATTCAAACACTAATTCTGGAATCTTATCAATTGACATAGTTTCAACCCTAATTGAAAACTACAAGGAAATTTTTAAACCTTGAATAGAATGTATACCAAATGTCACGTGTTCCTTGGATATGTTAAATCAGTTTTTGCCAAACAAAGGGAAGTATCATATGCTTTATATCAAAAAGTCAAAAATTAATTAAGTGACCTTAAATAAAATGGTATAATCGCCAAGGTTAACACTATGCCTAAGCCAGATGGGAATATCAGACTATGTATTGACTATAAGGTTTGTACACCCTCAGTTATAATCAGCTCATTACTCAATTACAGGCATTGATAATAATTTAAACAATCTGTGGAATGTAAGCTATTTTTGTTGACTAGGTTTGTATAAAGCATACTTGCGTGTTCGAGTTGACGATGACAGTCAAGTAGACCAAACAAATATACCATACAAATAAATTATCATATGGCATAAAAACAGCTCCAAGTGAATTCAACCGCATGTCAGGTCAAATCCTTTAGGACTTGGAAGATACAATATCTTATTGCGATGACATTATAGTTCATGGAATATCATGGAAAGCATATCAAAATCAACTTATAAACTGTCTAAAATGTTTGAAAAAGCTTCATCAACATGTTAACAAAAACAATTGTCCCTTTTTTCAAACCTAAATTCAGTATCTAAGATATATAATTTGACAGAATAAAATTACAAAATTCGCCAAAAAAGCAGAATCTATTAATATCATTCCATGTCCTCTGAATGGAAATGAAGTACAGCGATTTCTGGAAATGATCACATATTATTCACGATTTTTACCAGATTGCATTTACTATGATCCATCTACTAAAGAGAACTATTACGTAACAATAAGAACTTTTTTGATTGTTATCATGTGAAGCAGCTTTCATCAAGCTTAAAGATGAAACATTGAGTGATCGAATACTGGTCTCATTCAATCCAACAGGTCTTGCAGGAGTATTATTAAACATCATTGAAGGAATAGAACAGTCTGTGGCTTTTGTATCCAGATCATTGATACGTGCTGAAACAAATTACAGTCAGCTTGCCATTATATTCACAGTTGACAAATCTTACTATATTTATGGTCAACCATTTATTCTTATTACAGGCAAACTGTCCTTTAACATGCATTTTTTATCAAGATGCAAAACTTTCAGTAATGACATCAGGACGATACTCTGTTATGCTGTGCTCATGTAAATTTTCAATTATACAGTCAAATATTGTAAAACTAAAGACCATACCAATGTTGATTTGTTATCCAAAGCACCTTGTAAAACAAATCAATTGGAATAGAAACAATTTTAAATCAAAAATTACAAACCTTATTCGATCAAGTAATAAATCAAACTTCAACATAGTCATGAGCACATCAATTATAACAGAAACTCATCAAGATCCAGAATTATTAACACTAAAAGATCTCACAGAAGGAATTCTGCATGACTCACAATACAATCTTCAAAATAGAATAATACTCAAAGGACATGTGTTGTTATACCAATGAAACTTCGTCCAGAAGTTCTAGAAGAATTAAATCATACACATATTGAAATCGCTAAAATGAAGCAATTGGCTCGTAAATATTGCTATTGGTGGAATGCTGACAAAAATATTGTAATCTTGTATAAAAAGTTCAAATTGCGTCCTCATCCAAACATATTCTTCAAAACCATCATTACATCATTGTGGTGATCTAGGAGAAAATTTTGAATTAGTCCATTGAATTACACAGGACCTTTTTAGTGTGGATGACTTAAAGTCTAAATAGGCTAAAGTAAATGTGCTGAAAGATGTGTCTATATCAGAATCAACAATACATCTGTTACAAGACATTTTCAGTGTTCATGGACTACCCCGAATTTTAGCATCAGGCAATGATACAATTTTCCACAGCAGTACATTTCATAAATGTTGCATATGAATGGTATCATCCAAAAGTTTATTGCACCAGGTTACCCTGCTACAAATGGCATTGCTGAGAGTATTCAAATCATAAAATATACACTTACTGCTATGTCAGATGAAAACCTCTCAATGAACCAGAAATTACGGGAAATATTATTCTGGTACAGTAGAACATTAATTAGGACGAAATATTTGAATTAAGCTAGGTGTTACATCTACCAAGAGAATCTGATAAGAACCCTGTTAAGCTTCCCAAAGTTTGAAAATTTAACGAGAGAGGAAAAGTCCAAGTGCATTGGTATGATAACAAAATGCCAACATAGAAATTTGGAACAGTTGCAAGAAAATACGGAAATCTGCATTACCAAATTAGATTAGACAATGGTTACATTTTGAAATGACATATAAATGAACTCATAAAATCTAGTGTAAAACTGAAAAAGGAAGTTACATTTCATAAAATCTAGTGTAAAACTAAAAAGGAAGTTACATTTCAGGATGATACTAAAATGGACGTTACCATAAAACTAGAAAAAATTCTTACCAGACATGAGAATCCTGTCGAAGTTCCAGAATAAAGATATGTTGCAGAAACGGCACCACCAGTTAGTTAAGGCTGCACCTCAAGTATCCCCATAACAGTTCAAGTTCGAAGGTCACAAAGACCACATAAGTTGCCGAGACACCTTTTTGATTATATGCGGAGTTAATAAACCTTTTCATTTTTATCATTATAGTTAAAATCAAAACATTAACTGTTCTTTATTTAATGTGGGAGATTGTAATGTATATATTTTTCATAACTCTATGTTTTCTTACATCATTAGCATATTCTACATTTTATATTTTAATGGGCATGCCATTCCAAAACATGTATTATGTAATACATTACAATTAGAAATAAACCATTATGTATGTAATCAGTATAAACTTATTATCTATCACCTGTTATTATCAAGGAAAAGACATAATAGTTTTCTTCTACTTTGCTCCTTTTATTACAAGCCGTGGTCTTTTTCAACTTATGGGCGTTGTAAAATCTTACTTATTGATTAAAAATTAAATAATGCTGAATATGCATGGAGGTCTACTTATTTAATATTTATACATACATCATATTTATAAAATTTTCATTACAAACTACACATATTACTAAATAAAAGTTATACATAAGTATGTACTATAAAACACTACTTATCAAAATGGTCACATAATAGCAGCATCAACAAATTACAGAATTTGTTTGTAATTAGAGAGTATTATCTTTTTATTTAACAATTTTTAATTTTTTCTCTGCACTCCTATTGGGTATTAAAATTAAATTATTTTTGTAGTTTTAAATATTTCATATTATATAAGCTAAAAGCAAATCATGAAATACTAGGTACAATATTTACAACACTGCTACATTAAGATCATTTAAAATTGAAAATTTTAAGAATTCTAGTTTTTACAGCTAAGGATTTATGAGTGTTTACAACTTAAAATGACAATAGGATTACATGTAAATAAGCAAATTGTCTAAGTACAAAAATATTCTTTGAAGACTAGCAACTTCACATGTATAATACTGAAATTTATTTTAAGTGCAGTGGAGCTTTAAGGCTTTTTTATCATTTTTAAGAGTACTAGCCATTGAACACAATTTATTGAAAATTATAGTAAAGTAAGTTATTCGAAAACTTTTTGAGTTTTTTAAAATTTTTAAAGTCATCTCTATCCAGTTTCTTGAAGCTTATTTGTCCTTTGCACTGTGATAACAACAGGTCATTTGTTGATTTCATTATCTATTTTTTTTTAACTTACTATAGTTTTATAGCAAACAAGGTAATGTCACATTGTATGTGTTAATGAATAGAATAAATAACATTCAATGCGATTAAATGACCGAGCACTCCATCCACTTCAAGCACATTTACACCAACAGCAAATAGAGTTTTGAAATATGTAAGTACTGATTATTATATTAAATTAAATTTCCAAAACCGTTTATTCAGCTATTTTTTGATTTCGTTTACTCATTCGGCCATAAATTGCATTTGAAAATGTTATTTACTTAATGTTGTTTTATATTTCAACTTTAAGTAAATTTTTAAATGGCTTTCATATGTTTTTATATATAAATATTGTTTTACTGTTCTTTGATTTTCCTTTGGCACTTTTTGCAAGATGGTTGCTTGATTGTGATGAATGTAATAAGCAAAGAACTCTTTTGCCTCTATTTTTCAGTAATTTTGCTAGAGTATTTTTTTGGGAACATTGAAAGTACAAATTGAGGGAAGCAAGATAAATAAGATGATATAGAATAAGTTGAGATGTGGAGGGGGGATTCACAATAACATTATTTGGCCCAATTACAACACTTATCAAAAAATTTAAGAATGCTTATGTGGAAAATTTACTAGTTACTGATCAATTTTATTATAAATGTGGCACAAACACTTTTCAATAATGGAATCATTCCCTAAACTAGGGACTGAGTTATGTTTTGAACCATTATGGAGTGTGCTAAACCACATCTGAACAATTGTTTCTGAAATATTTGTTTATTCAACTAGAACTGATAGGGCAACTTTATTTTATAAATTCTGCTTGTATTATTTGGTAACTTATTTTTGAAAGGATGTCATACTACGTAAAAGGACATGCCGAATTATTAGCTTTGTGGGAAGAATGTAAAAGGGAGGAGATGGAATTTTCCAAATCTGAAAGTAATTTTAAAGAAAACATTCAGAAGGGCACTATTTATATTGTGAGCCATGGCAACACTGCGTGTTTAAAATGCCATCTAACATTTGTAATGGAAAGTTTAACATTTTTGAACATAACCTTATTCAGAACATTTTGACATTTGAGCATGATTAGTGATGTTTATAGTGACTTAAAGTTGTGTCTCAGCGTAAAAGTGGAATTAATTCGTGAAAATTTTCGTATGATGGTTTATTACGACTTTCAAAGTGGATTATCTAGATAAGAGTGCATTGATCAACTTACTTCCACTTTTGGCGATGAAGCCCCATCCTTTGCCACTGTGAAATGATGGTATAATGAGTTAATCGTGACTGCTGTTCGCTAACCGACGAAAGTGGTGAAGGTTGTCCAAAATCAGTTTCTGCATCAGAAAACATTGATGCTGTGCAAAAACTGATAATATAAGATCGTTATGTGACATACTGTGAGATTGAGGCAACCTTATACATTAGTTCGACCAGCATATATAAAATATTGCATGAACATTTAGCCGTGAAAAAGGTTTGTTCTTGTCGGATCCCACATAATTTGAAAGTATTCTGAAAAAGATGCCCGTGTTATTTGGTGCAAGCAAATGCTTGCAAAATACAATGGTGGTGTTTCAAAAGACATATATAATATTGTAACAGGTGATGAATTATGGATATATGAGCTGGACAGTAAACAGCAGTCGACTGTATGGGTGTTTCAAGATGAACCAAACCCAACAAAAGTTGTTTACGCTCGAAGTACTACTAAACAAATAGTTGCCTGTTTTTTTTGGAAAAACTAGTCATGTGGCAACAGTGCCTTTACAGGAGTGTAGAGCGGTCACTTTTGAATGGTATACCACCATTTGTTTGCCAAAGTCTTCAGGGAAATAAGGAAAACAAACAAGTACCATAGAATCATTCTGCATCACGACAATGCGAGTTCTCACACATCTCGTCTAACAACCGATTATTTGAACATTCAAAAAATCAAATTAATGGGTTATTCGCCGTACAGTCAATTGGTACCCAATGACATCTTTTTGTTGCCGAATATCAAGAATAAATTGCGTGGACAACAGTTTTTGTCGGGAGAATAAGCCGCTAATGCATTCAAAAACCATGTTTTAGAGATGTCTCAAGCAGAATGACAAAAATGTTTTGACAATTGGTTCGAAAGAATGCAAAAGTGTATAGAACATAAGGGAAAATATTTTGAAAAACAAAAAATCAAATTTCAGTGATAAATTACTGTTTCTTTATTATTAGGCTCACAATATAAATAGTGCCCCTTGTACTATTCAACATCATGGTATACTTGTTTTATTATTTTAAATTATATCCTATATTTATGTTTTAGATGTACCATAATACAATAATAACTAACTTCAATTATATATTTATTTTATAATGACCAATGCACAATTTTTTTAAAAAAGTATATTTAAGGTTAGTTCTGATGTTGAGCTTACTTTAGAAGCTCGATACTAGTAAAAAATAAATTAACAAACAAAAAATGTATGAAAAAATTTATGTTTTGTGACTCAGGTTAAAAGAATCTAAATTTAGAAATTAAAATTAAGATTTATTATAATAATGTTTTTCACATTATAAATAAATTTGTGCCTGTAAGAAACAATATATGAAATTATTGTAAAACATTTTCTTTTATTTTATTAACAATGACAATCCTGCAGTGTATTAAACTTCAGCTGACTCAACTTCTAAGTTTTTACCTGTGCACTCACAGACAATGGTGGTCCTATAAAGTCCACTGTAGTCACCTTTTACAATATACCACTTAATCACTTCATATCTTAGAAGTTTTTTATCATTTTCAATTTTCCACAACTAAAATAAAGCATTTTTAAATGTCTCGTTTTTCTTGGGTTTCCAGAAAAGTGGGAACCATGTAAATTGTTTAAGAAACAAATGGAATGATGAATATAATAAACGTTTTTGTGATCAAAATTAAAATGTAATAGATGTAACCAATTACATTTTAAATGCAAACAATGAATACTTTCTAGTACCTATTCACAATCAATAATGCGTTAATAAAAATAATTGAAGATGGCATATAAATTCCATATTGGTTTTATTAATGAAAGTTCCATTTTTCTATCTCTGTATTGTTTGATAAATTGTTGATATAACCTTAATATCTCTCAACTACTAGACTTGTTCTTCTTTGTTATGGTAGCACATATATATCACCTATGTCTGGGTAATTTTAAAATACACTCACAAACTACGATAATAAAGGCAAGGGAAGTTCTAAATCAAGAGAAATAAAATTGTTTTTAAAAAATTTCTTGTTTTGAAAATAAACACAGTTAAAAAATTCTATAGGTTTGTCTTAAGGCTCCTGCAATAGCATAACAGCTGAATGTATTGCTTATGTCAATAAACAATAAAAACATGTAGTTAGGCTATTCAAATAGTAACATGTACATAATTCAGGATAATTATTTCATTTATGCCATCATGTTTGTTTACAAACATTGTATCTGTGTTAAATGATCGAAATTTTTGTGTTTAATCAAAAACCGTTGACCTAGTGTCAATGTTTTTTGTTACCAAAGTTTAGTAATTTTAATTTTGTATGTGTATTAATTTAATTACATTTAGTTTTAAGTTGCATATCAGATTTAAATCCTTGTGATTTTTATTTATGGGGCCATATGAAACAATTAAATTATGTAGTGCATATAAATAACCCAAAACAATTAATAGAACGAATACGTGATGCTGCACGAAAAATCCGCGATTCTTCCAAAATGTTCGTCCAAATGCAACAATCATTACGTTGTAGGATATAAGCGTGTATTGTCAGTGCAGCAGAGCATTTCGAACACCTCCTGTAAAAAGGTAAGTGTTTCAGTTCTCATTGTATTGATCTTAAATTAAATTGCAAGTTGAAAAAGTCAAGAAAAGTATTCTTTGATTCTGAAATGTAATACACAGAACAAATGCCATTCAATTACTTGATTTTGTGTTTTTAAGACCTACATTCAGTGTAATTTAAAATCGTACATGTAATAATAAAAGAATGTACTATAACAGTCAAAAGTCATTTACAATTTTTTACAAATCTTAAAAAGTAAAATGTTCCAAAAAGGAAATTAATAAAATTATGTTACTCATAAAAGTCTGGATATGGTGTTTAGTGTAATTTAACGTGTTTAAAATTAAATATTCGAGTTTTTTCTGCATAAAGCTACAAACAAATAAAAATGTAGGTCATTGTGAATTGGAATACAGCCGCAGTAATTTGATATTGAAACAAAATTTATTTCCTCTGCCACACATAGTTAAAATTGAATTGAGTCTAGACATAATTAATTTGCGTAAACATTTTCCGGCAATTCTCAAAAAGCCGACATTTTCAATCTTTTTTTAGAAGTTTTCTGTTTTAAGCGATTTTGTTGTTAATGGATGTTGTTAGGCCTCCACAATAACGTGTTAAAGTATGCCGGTCTATTTTAAAATCACCCTGTAGTAGTTGGTTTACTGTATTTACTTTATTATGTTAGCAGCAATATGCTAATTTGTTTTTATTTCATAATTTTAATTAATTCTGTTACTTTTCAAACACTTTATGCTTCTATAAATTATATTAATTCTGATATAATACACAAGTCGATCCTCAATGCTAACAGTTTTAATGAATACTATTTGAGTATTGCACAAAAGGTTTGTTCATAGCATACCATCCAGCAACAACATCCATTATTTGTAACATAGTCTTTCAGGAGTAAATTTTAGTTTTAAATAGGTTTCTGTACATCAAGTATGGTATGTTGTTGACAAAAACTACAGCCTAAAAGTAGTCAAGATATTTTTGATATGTCCGCCAAATGATAAAATCCATTTGAGATGCAATCGTTGTATCAAAGCTGGTATAGTAAAACTTATTCCATTATATAAAAAAGGTGAAGCTAGTAATTTAGAAAATTATCGTCCAATTTCACTTGTGCCCATACTGTCAAAATTTTTGTAAATGATTTGATTTGAACAAATTTCTCTATTTTTAGAAAGTAATAATATATTAAACAGTTCGCAATTCAGCTTCCGAAGAGACATATCCACCACTCAAGCAATTATGGCACTTACGATTTACATTTCTGATTGTTTTGAAAATAAGTTATACTCATTTATATGGTTCTACGATTTAACACAGGTATTTATTTGATTGTATTTCACATGATCTTTTTATTAAAAAACTGGAAACTTATGGGTTTGATTATAACAGTTTGCTACCTTGGTGTTACATAGTTGCATGTTACAATTTAAAAATTTTGAGTTAGTAGTACCACGAAGTTGTATGTCCACTAAGCTATATTTTGGTTTATACAATATATATCATTTAATACCAACAATATTTATCCAAATGTTATCCAACTTTGTTTCATAAAACTATTTTAAAGAAAACTAATTTGCATGTTCTATCATACAGTTTTACTTCCTTATTTGTGCATGTGTTTAATAACACAAAGTTGCATATTGAAACATACAACTTTGCGTTAGTGTAGAAAGTTGTTGCACCAAATTTTATAGTGACAAACTATTATAGTGGTATGATTTCCTGTGTTCATATCAGCTGCTTTTATTGTTCTATAGGTACTCTAATAGTGTTTAAAATGGAAGATTTGGCCATCAGCGGTAATGCATACAGTCGTGATGGATATGATTCAGATGTGGACATTAAAAGGGAACTTGTGATATTCCTAGGAAGAGTTTACAGGATAAACATATAAAACACTCAATACCAGAAAATGCTAAACAATAAGTATGGGAATACGTCAACTCTTTTCCCAGAATCAACAGTCATTACTGTAGAGCTAGGAGTCAAAGAGAATATGTTGAATTGACATTAAATATTAAAAAGATGCAAGAACTCTATATACAATTTGTAACCGAGAAACAAATTGAACATGTAAAAGAAAGTCAGTATAGATACATTTTTTGTACTAAATTTAATACTTACATACAAAAAACAAAAAAAGATAGGTGTGAATTGAATAAACTATGCATAGAAGAAGACAGATTAACAGCTGAAAACAAAGCTTGTTATAAAAACCACAGAAAAATGTTGCTAGAGAAGAACAACAAAAAGATAGAGAAGGGATAATTGATGTTCTCACTTTCGATCTGCAAAATGTTTTAACATGCACAAAGGGGAGAAATTAGTAATTTTTTTTATAAAAGCAAATTGTCTATATATAATTTAACAGCACACCTCTCTAGTACTAAACAAGTGTACTGTGCTTTATGGGTGGAACACTTAATGGGTTGAAACGGTAATGACTTGGCAAGCGCTCTGTATAAAATCCTGCAAAAAGTGACCAAAGACCATCTACAATTAGAAGAAATTATTTTATGGGGCAATAGTTATGTTCCACAAAATAGAAATTCCATCATGTTCTTTGCCATTACAAGCTTTCTGAAACACCATCAACATTTGAAAAAGATTACAATGAAATACTCAACACCTAGACACTCCTGTGTACAAGAGGTAAATCAGTACATAGTAGTATTTAAAGGGTATTATCTAAAGCAGAATACTATTCACCTTTGTCACTAATAAGATTGCTTCTTAATGTAAATCGAACGTTACCTTACAAAATTAGTGAAATGTGTGCAGAATATTTTAAAAATTTTCATTGTCTGGCTTCAACTTTGAAGTACAGTAACATGCCATTTTTGAAAGTTGTACTTTTAGAATTTACTCGTTTAAGTTACAACATTAACTATAAAACATCATTTACCCAAAGACTTTTTCTCTACAAATTTAAGAACTTAAATCAGCAAAGCTAATCAGTGTGTCTACAGATCTGAATTTATAAAATTCCCTGACTTTTCCAGTATTTCCAGGTAAATTACTTTAAATTTCCAGGATTCTTTACATGTACATATATACAGCGTTTTTTCACGATAAATAAGCGGCAACTTGTAATTTAACATAATTAAAAGACACATGAGTATCATTTAAAATAATTGTGATTTAACCCTATTAATTAATAAATATTATTATTATTATTACAGAAATTAAGAAAATGATGTGGTTTAACCAATGTATTTCTAGATGAAAGTGGGGGTATTTGACTTTAGTTGAAACTCAACAACATCGCTTTAGTTATTTTAAATTTATTTTCAATGCAATCAAACTAGAAAAAGTTTGAAATAAAATCAAGATTAAAATTAACACACCCTAATTTTGAAAGTGTGCACTCTTCAAACCGTTTTTTAAGAATGTTTCAAACCACAATCTACAAGTCAAGTATATTCATCAGTGACATCAGTTACAAACAATTTGAAATTTGATGATACAACAAACGGCATAGCATTAAATTTATTTATTGCACAAGTAATTCTACAATAATAAAACATGTAATTAAATTTTAAAACATTAAAAAAAATATATAAATTTCTGAAAATGAGAAAAATTTAATAAATCATATCACAATCTTTGAAATGGTTTCAATTTCTTCATTAATTGTAGCACATTCTCTGTTCTTGTCGGCTATAATATTTGCTCTCTTTTGTTTCAAATCTTTTAATTTCAATAATAGCTGTTTCTTAGCAATACAGTGAACTTCCGATAGTCCGGTATCCAATGGTCCCGCACCAATGAGGAAAATGTGTGCATGCCGTGGTCGCACCTCCCACAATGCACCGGAGTGAAGCGGCAGATTCTTTAAAGAAATTCGTAACCTTTGCTGAAGGAAATACAAAGTATAATTATGCAAAATGCATTGATTTACATATAATTAAAAATAAGTTTTTTAAAAACCGAAGTGAATCACAAAAACAAAAAGACATCCAAAATTTTTTTAAATAAGACTTTTTCAATATCGTTTATAAGTCACATACTTTATTATACTACTTTGTTGTACATACATATGAGGATTGCAATTAATTTTTGCTTTTTTGTAATTTATTACTGTGATGTAAATTGTATTGTATACATTTAAAATATAAAAAAAGCTTAGTTTTAGTCTGTATTTGTGTTAAAATGTTTATTTTTATGTTCCTTTCAAATATATTTGCTCTGCAGCTTAACGTTTGGCGATCGCGGGAAATACCGCCTGATAATCTGGCACCTGCAAATTCCTGAATATGCCGGATTATCGGAAGTCAACTGTATAATTATTTTTTGCAGTAGTGTTTTTATTTAACTTTTTATGTTACATCTTATACAATTTTAGAAAGTTCAAACTTGTATGTTGTAGATTAAGCAAAAAATATATATGTTGCCCAAGAAGACAAAGTTGTATGTATTTGTTTCAAATTGCGCAGATACTTTGTTTTGTTTTTCAAAACAATTGCTTCATATGTAAGAAAAGTAGGTTTACATTAGCTGAATACACAGAGGGTTAAAAATTAAAGGTTTGTAACTACAAGAAGTGCCATTTCAAAAGCTGAAAAGCTATAACTTCTTATATTTCAAAAGTACATTTTTGTAACATACAACTGTATAACACTAAGGTAGCGAGTTGTAAACTCTAATCTTCTTTCTTAAAAATCAAAAACAAGCTACCTACTACAAAGAACAACTATCCTTTTACTCAAGGCTGCAACATGGAGCGCCACAAGGTTCTGCCCTAGGACCCTTTTTCCATTATTTATATTAATGATTTACTAAATAATGGTTCTAACATAAAATTCATCTTATATGCCGACAATATCACAATTCTAAATAAGAGTAACTCAGAAGTCAGTGTTATCAACAAAAATACAGCACTATTAAATCTAACAAAGATGTGGTTTGATAATAACCTTTTGTGTTTAAATAATAACAAAAACACTAAGTTGGTATTTTCTTTAAGGAACACAAATAAAATTGATAATTCAATGTTCACTAAATTTTTAGTAATTTTACTGGATCTTTTTTTAAGATAGGACCACTATTTTGATACTCTGTGTAGTAATCTCAATAAAACTTTATTTTTATTACGTAATTTTAAATTTCATTTTACTAAAGGTTTACTAATATCAGCTTATATTATTTTATTTCAGTTGGCTTTTGCATATGCAGTTCAAAGAAAGGCCATATGAATTATTAATAATGTTCAGTTACAGGATGATACTTGTCAATCATTTGTTGAACAAACAATTCTAACTGTACCATCATTTTACATTTGTTTAATCTTTGTCAAACAAAACCTACATAAGTACTGTATTATTTCTTCATAGCATTCTTATAATACAAGAATTTGTAGCTATATACAGATTAATTATTTCCGGCTTTCTGTAACCAGAAACTGTGACAATTATTATGGATCTCTGTTTTTCAATCACTTATCAACAGATATCATTGACTTTCCGTTAAACGAATTTAAAACAAATAACAAAAATTACTTATTATGTAACACATTTTACTCTTTCAATGAATTTCTTAATAAAACTGTAACCTAAGTCATACTATTAAGTTTAAAATGTCTGTTTTATTAAATATATAATGACTAAATTTTTGCAATTTCCAAGTTCGTTATATCAGAGTTATACTGCATTTCAAATTCCTAAAAATGGAAGATAATAAAGATATTCAGATAGTGATATTTTAAATTTATTTTTGTACAAGAGGAATGTAACAAAATTATTAGCAGAACAGACTGTATTTTTAAAGAAAGGTATTCACATTTACTTCCTATATATGAAAAAATATTTAGAAGATATCAAACAAAATTTTTTAAATTTTGGAAGCATCAGTGTTTTGTATACAATTTTAAAATAGGCAACTGGAGATAAAAATTTGGAAAATAATACACTAGGTATACATACATATGTTGGTTGTATTAATACATATTACTAAAAAAATTAAAATAAAAAGAGCTGTTCAAAATTAACACAATAGGTATCACAGAAAGTAGATCAATTAAAACTGTTCAAAATGGCTGCCATTTTCTGTCAAATACTTTTGAATTCTAATCCTTACTGAAATTGTAGCCTGTCTAATTTCCTCGCTACTTAGATTTTGAAATGCAGTAATTACACGGTCTAATAGTTCCGCTCTGTTATTAACGGGAGTTTTATATATTATGCCTTTAATTTTACCACACAGGTAAAAATCCATTGAAATTAGATCTGGCGATCTTGGAGGCCAATATAATGAATCCTGGCGCCCATCCACCTTCTTCAAAGAGCTGGTTTAGCAATTCAGTTACCTCATTGGAATTATAGGCAGATATCCCATCCATTTGGTACCAACAACTACGGTATTGGTTATGTTAACAATACATTTATTTGCTCAGACTAGTTGTATACAAAGAGGGTTTGTTGCAATATCTAATACCAAAGATATTGACTGCTTTAATTGGTAACAAATACAAGCGAACTTTGTAACAAATTGAGTAGAAGCTGCACAGAGGTAGCATTACATTTAACCTAAATGGAGTAATTATACATTGATCCTACTGCACGACTATATGAATTCAGATGCCGAAGCATATCAAATCCACAATACTGTTACACAGGACTTTGTAAAATGTGTGATTATTACACCAAGGCAACAGTATGTTAGCAAACTTGGAGCTAATTTACAAAGCTCAGTCGCTCTACAAAGCTGCACTAAGCATTCAATTGCATTAACTGATCGATATTAACGTATTCTAATTTTTTACAAACAGATAAATCGATGCATAATGTTTACTCATTAATGGTTTATCACACAATGAGTTTACTGAATGCATAGTATTAGGTGGTGAATTATATTAGCCCAGGGTTATCATACGTGCAACTTAGGATAGGTAACCAAATTACCTTACAATGGGGATATGGTGTACGCTTGACCTGAACTTCATATATAGCTTATTGTATAATAAACTTTTGGAGATTAAATCACATTGCATTATTAGTATATTTACACAGCACTTCTTATCGAATTATATCAATTTATTAGTATCACTGGTCACTAAATTCAAAACCAACCATACAATAGCCACAAAATGACATTACTATGTTTAGTACTGGACACATCAGCACAAATTTCAATGTTTAATATAGTACTGCTTGGAAAATTGTACTAGGTTAATATTATATTATATCATATTAGACCTTACCAAAATTAACATGGAATTATAATATGTTAACTTAATAAGCAATAAATAGGCAACATATACTCGAGGCCTACATAACAGTTAGTCCTGAAAGACTACATATGACATATAACGGGCAAGAATTTAAATAACAACAGACCTCTTATCATATTGCGCATATTAATTGTTTATTCAAAGGCATTTTCTGTTATATTTGTATTAACATCCGCATTATGTACATATGTATGTATATTTATTTTTTGGACAAATAAAGGAAGATTAACTTGCTCTAATACAAAAGTGGGGAGACCATAGGACCATCAGGGTATAGGTTAAGTGGAAAATATTCTATGAAATCTACT
This sequence comes from Phrixothrix hirtus, assembly GCA_024586415.1. Classification (NCBI taxonomy): domain Eukaryota; kingdom Metazoa; phylum Arthropoda; class Insecta; order Coleoptera; family Phengodidae; genus Phrixothrix; species Phrixothrix hirtus. The sequence continues at coordinate 17,893 of JAHWXV010156523.1, forward strand.
ACAACCATTTTTAAAATTTTCAAATATCTGTTAGAATTTAGATGATCATTGTAAACTAAATAGCACATGCTATTGTACCTTAAGAGGGCAAATACATTAAAACTAAATTTCTATTGAAATCACCTTTCTTTAATGAAATGCGGGTTTTGCCTACCCCAAAAATGACAATTCTTACGGTTGAATATGCCTTCTTTGTTAAATTTGGCTTTGTCAGTCCAAATTATCTTTTGTAAAAAATCAGCATATTTTTCAATAATTTAAAATAGATCTGCAAAAATGTATTTTGTGTGTAGTCTTCAAGATTGGCAACATGTACTTTAACAAATTAGAAGCTGTGCATTTTTCTTTTAATATTCTTTGAAGGGATACATGAGATACTTTCATTTTACTTTCAACATTGCAAATAAAGGAATGAGGATGAGCCTCCAAGTAAGCTAGTTACATGTTATAAAGTTATACTTGGTGCACTGATGCTTCCAAAATTTAAAAAATTTGTTTGATATTTTCTAAATATTTTTTCAAACCTAGGAAGTAAATGTGAATACTTTTTTTAAAAATATGGTATGTTCTGCTAATAATTTTGCTACATTCCTCATGTACAAAAATTAATTTAAAATATCACTATTTGAAATACTTAAAATAATGAAGTATCACTAAATTCACTAGTTGTGGCAATAAAGTTAATCTTTAAATTTGCAACTGTCATACAAGAATTTGTTTTTAATGGCTACTTGATCAAAAATTATTTTCACATCAATTCGTCAACTGAATATAGTAACTCAAAAACTATTGCATTTAGATATAGAGATACCTTATATGGATTGCAAGACAATTTAATTGTCTGTCTATTATGATAACAAAAATATACAAATCCCATTTAAAAAATTAACTTTTCGCAATTTTCTGATAGTTGTAAAGGGGCCTAATTATCTTTCCCCTGCAATGAATTTTTAAAAAAGTAGTTAGGCCATGACATACTATATTGTCATATGGTTGTTCATTAAAAGTTTCATAACTGTGCCTTTTTCCAGTTTAGAGATATTCAGTTTTACTGAACCCACTATTTTACTCTCTGAGAATCAAAAATAATTTTTTCCTCGAAAACGGCAAAAGTTAGGTGAATACTTTTTAGACAAAAAGTACATTAAATTTGATACATAACTAGAATATGAAATAAAAATTTTAGTATTCCATTTAAAATAACGAAGTTAAAGACAATTTCCGGTATTACCGAAAGTGCAGCCATCTTGAAAATATTTTTAATAGATAGAACAGGGGACATAAAATAATTTTCTAAAGTTTGACTTTAATTTGTTAGTTTTCTAGATACTTCTAATAGGTTGTTTAGTTTGAGACACCCCGTATATTTAAATAAAAAAATTATTGCAGTTATTTTTAGAGTCAGTCTTCTAAGTGTGTATTGTCTCAAAATAGTACAGAACTTGTTTCATTATAAAAAGAATCAAAATTAAGACCAAATTAATTTTACTTGTATATCATTAAAAGTTACAGCATGCTCGTTTTTAAAACTTAATTATTTTGAAAAATTAATAAGTACTTTTATGATTTATGTTTAAAAACTGCGAAATATCTTTTTTTGTAATTTGTTGTTGTAATGGCAACAAATTTCTAGTGCAGTTTTAATTCGTCATCTAGTAATAAATAGTACCTATAGGTATTATAAAATAGTTCATGTTTAACAATACCTTTTAGAGAGAATACATAAAGTTTCAAAACACTAGCTGGCCATCTAAATAACAAGTTACATTGTGTAAAACTTTATGCAAATACCAACTAATACATACAACAAAGTAGTTGGTTTAAAATTTTAAAGAGTTATTTATATAGAAGTTGAACTATTAAAAACTAGTATAACGATAACTTGTTTTGTCTCACATCTATACATTAAAGAATTCTTAAAATAAAACTTGCTGATAATTATAATATGTAGGTGTATTTGACGACTTTAACCATTGATTTTATATATATATATATATATATAATCAATACTTTAAACCAAAAAATTTTATAAAGCTTGATAATTTTTTAAATGTGGTATACACTTTTATAATATTTATAGTAAATAACAAATCAAAACAATTTATAAGCAAGCATTAGTCTAAATAACAAAAAACTATTTACAATGACTACCTTTTTATTTATAAAACACATTTGAGTATGATTATCCAATATGGTTACATTTTATATAATCAAAAATAAACTTCCATTTTACCAAATAATTTAAATTTTTTAAACATGTTTTTTTACATACATATTTTTGGTACTCATGATCAAAATTTACCACAGTAAAATTATTTTATTTCATTATACCTACTAATAAAAATCCTAATTTATCCAAATACATTAAAATGATTTCTAGCAATGGTTAGTAAATTAGCATTCTCAATTGCCATATATGTAGAAGCCTAAGACCATAATACTTTGGCCACTGTCAGATTCTGTGGTTGAGCTTTTAACATATGCTGAGAAATTTAACTATACATTATACTTTAGTAAAAAACCAAATTCATTATAAAAACAGTTAACCTTAAACATTATAAAAACATAAAACAGTTTAAGGTTAGATTTATTCTGAATAATGTACAATAACAAAGTATAGTATTTATAATAAAATTCCAGATGCATGACATCAACAGAATAAATATCTACAATTAGTCTACTGCATTCATACTACTTACTTGTTTGCTTAATGCATTCACTGCCGAAGGGTTTATGTATGTATTTGGTGATAAACACCAAATGTTATCCATTTTTAAAAGCATGACTCAAGGGCTGGGTCATTGGCTTTTAGGCATAGTTGAACTTGACCCATATGTTGCGTCATTGGCAGTGAATGTGTTAAGCACTGGCATTGAACAAGTTTTATTATTTTTTAGAATTACACTCTAATAAATACAATAGCTACTTTCACGTAACCTACCATCGGTTGAAATTTGTTAGTAATATAAAAAATTATAAATAGGTTTATTTAGAGAATTTTTAAAATAGAATATAGAATTACAGAAGCCACATCTTAGAAGGTTAAATGGAAAAATTCAATTAACTAATAAACATTGCTTGTAGAAAGTGTCTTTTTAGTGTATATATTGATGTGTTTATCAAGCCTGCTAGCTCAAAAATAATTTAATTTGGCAGTTCCATAAATAAGCTTTTTATTATTAAGTACCGTATTTTTTTATACCTATTACAGGTATCAAATACTATTAAATACATTGTTTATTAGTTAATTTATTTCATCAATTTAACCTTCTAAAATGTGTCTTTTGTAAATCTTTACATTATTTTAAAAATCGCATTCCAAACATTAAGCTAAACTCGAAGGCAATGATAAATACAATACGCAAATCAATAATAACCTCACCAGAATAAAAGAAAATAATAACAAGCTAAAATTAAATTTGTATTTCTCTAGTAGTATATTACGTTTGTAGAATATTCAACATTCTTGTTGATATAATTAACTAAGTATTTTATTTATGAAGGATCTAGAATGTAACTCTGTTGGCGGAAAGGCGATCTGAATGTGACATTTACTGTGTTCCCGATAGTACAAGTTTATTTTCTTAGATGAAATGTAGACTTCTCAAAGTTACACTATAAGATGCTTGTGACAAGAGAGATGTGAGAACTATTAAAACATAGTAAAAGTTTTGTTTACTATTTCTGTAATCTAATAAAATTTTATAAAAGGGCTTGTGATTATCAAAAAACTTACATTATTGGTTTAAAGATTAATTATTATTGAAAACTTTAAATTAACCAACTGTGATAATGAGAGACAAAATTATTAATGTCTTTTGGGAAAAATTTTAAATGAAAGAATGATTAAGTAACCAGAGAATTCAGTTTGTAGCTAAGTTGCTTAAAAGTGAATTGTTAGTTAAAGTTGGAGGGTAAGTCAATTTAGAAATCATCTGCTTTTATGAATATTTTTCATTTTTAGAAATAACCAGCAAAAGTTTGTCATTGAAGAGTTTGTTCAGCAATATAGTCATAAAACATACCTTTTTAATCATATCATCGTGTTTTTAATGCAGTTGAATAAATAAAAAAGGATAAATGAATTTAATCATTCAACATATTGTACCTATTATAATAAACTTCTCTGATGTCAATGTTGTTTAATAAACTGCTGTATACAAATGATATCAAAAATTTATTAAAGCGTTAAAACATTATGATAAAAAATGCAGAGCTACAGTGAACTTTTTAAAAAAGTAGGGCATTTTTAGGAGTAAAGAAGGACTTCTTGGACCTCGCAGGGGCACATCCTCTATCGCACAAAGTTATATTTTAAAATGTTTCTTTCTTCAATCATTATAACAAGTATCAATATAAAAGAAAAAAAAATAAAATTGATACAAGTAAAAAAATATGATTATATAAAGAACAATTTACTCTTTAAATTAAAATATGAACTCTACATTTTATTATTTATACAATTTAATGCAAATTAGATTTATAGATATACAGAGTATCTCAAAAATAAGTACAACCATGCAAACCATGGGTACCTTCACCTGTAGAGCACAATTTATTTAAAATTTTTTTTCAAAAACAATTTTTAAATTTTGAAAATTAAAATGATATAATTTGCACTAAATACAATCCTGTCTACTAATTAAAAGGAATTATGAAGAAATGATAATAAACACCTACTACTGTAATTTAATATTCATATAAAAACATGCAATGTTTGCTTCAGTTATGTTACCTATAAAAGTTCATTGGCCTTGTACACTTTCTTTGAAATAACAAAACAATTCTAAGTTGGTCATTACATTTAACATTTAATTCTTAAATATATTGATTGCTACTAAAATTATTTATTAAAAACACAAGATTCTAAATTGTTTTATGTTAAATGTTAGACAGTATATTAATACAATGAATTTTTCTTTAAAATTTGTAATGTGTGTAATCGGTATATCCAAATACAAAATAACTAATTCTTATTATGTCGACCAGTAGCAATATTATTTCCTAAAAATTTTTTTCTCGTTTACATAAAATTATCTTTAAATGAGATCCATATTTTACCCTTCAAGGATGTTCGAAGATCGAAACTGTCAATGGTTCAGCAAAACTATTGTAAATCTTGTCTTACTTAATTGCAATGTGACACTGCAAAGCATGGTGAAAAATGTTGCATGGTATTTATTTCATGCATTCGAATGTACATCCATTTATCTCTGCAGTGCTGTATGCTGAAGAAAAGCATTAGGATTTGTAAACATAAAATTCCCTGCGGAGGATTTCACTTCAACATGCTTCATGTTGTATGAGTTAGCAGAGACCAAATGAAATTTTGCTGTACTTTTGGTAATTTAGTTGGCCTTTGATCACCTTCAGTAGCTTATACATTTTTCAGTTAAAATTAACCTTATGCTTCACTTCTCCACATTTAAATAAGCAAGAAGCTTACTTCTCAGCTCACTGATTCAACACAAAGCATGCCAAAGAGATATTATTTGTATGTGATTTTACATATCTGTACCCGATTTTAATTTAGCTTGTATAAATCCATTAATGTGAATTTTCAATGGGTCTGTTGGAGTGAACGATCGCTTATAATAAACAAAATTTTTGCAATTTCCAAGTTCGTCATAACATAGTTATACTGTGTAAGTCATTAATGATAACTAAAAGTGAATAACAAAATTAGGTAAAATGATACTACATTTCAATGCAAACAATTACAAAAATAACTATATAATTGTATATAATTAAACAAATAAATTATAAAAATAATATCTGCTATTACCTTTAAAGTAGCATTTTATATTTGAAAATACAATTTCAATTTTGTGGGGAGAAATAAAATATTTGCTTATGTTTTTATTTTGTAATAAAAATTCTATTTACTTTAATTTACATCGAAATCTTATTAAAATTTGACTACTAATTTTATACAAAATGTGAGGTTATATACATACAACTGCTTAATTAATATGAAACATTTGGCAATAGTGAGTAATGATGACATAAAATTTATGATGAGCATATGCGATTTTATTGTAACTTCTATATTTATTTATTAGTAATTTACAAAAGTTCAGGCAGTGTATTGTGTTGCAAATTGTTCTAAGAAACCTTGATGCATCATCAGCAAAAACAAAATATGCATACATGCACTTATCAGAAAATCTTTTAGTGCATATTTATGGTTCAAAAAATAACTCCTTCTCATATAGTTGCACATATGATAGTTCACGACATTATTAATGTATATAAAAAAAGAAATGTGGACATCCTACACAAATTTTATGTTGACACACCTATCTTGAGAAGTATTATTACAGCTAACAGATAATAAATTCACATGAAATTACTGTTCTATAAAGATAAATGATCAACAAACAAGTTTCTGAGTGAACCGCTAATAGAATAATGAAAATGCTTGATTACAAATTTTACAAGGTTCGTCTTGTTTATACTTCAAAAATAAGAAACAAGTTGTGTAAGTTTGTTTTTTGTTTTTTTATAGGCCAAAGAAATGATTGAAATGGGCAAAAACACATAAGAACTGGTCTATAAACCATAGGTACAATGTTATATGGAGTATTAAATCAGTTTAACATTCGTGAGGGAGATGGCTAAGAACAAATTTTATGTACTTCAGCAGAAGTACATCATAATGACTGTTTAGTTAAAAACGTCAAACTTCTAGAATCTATTATGATTTGATGTTCCATGTTAGCAAAAGGTGTTGAAAAGCCGTATTTTGTTAATAGTATTTAGATGTTCATAAAGGCATCCTTAAAAATTATTCATTACCACCAATTTCAATGTGTTAGTCACCTGCAGAAACATTTATTTTCCAACAAGCCGGAGCTGCATGCCATACAGCAAAAACAGTAAAGTTTTGGCTGCAAGATAATGATATTTTTTGAGTAGAACTGATTTATCTCTGATGGAATCCTTGTAGCACAAGATGGAGAAAGAGGTAAAGAAAGAATTTCACTTAAACAATGAAGATGAATCAATTCTGGGACAGCATTAATTATTCTGAATGTACAAAACTTGTGAACATGATGTTTCATGATTTAAAGCTGTTATTAACCATAAAGTTGAGGTGACAATATTATTCCTGCAGCTAAACTATTATGAACCACTACTGGCACTGTACTTTTTTGTTGTATAATTAGAAATAAACTTACTCAAAAAATATTACATTTTCTTCCAGTTCAGTTATTGGTTTATTTGATAAATAAAATTCTATTAAATTAAAATGTGTACTAAATTATCTTCCACATTTGTTAAAACTTCAACGCAAAATCTAGCAGTGGTTAAATTATTATTATCTTGGGCTCATACATTAATTTAATTGTGAAAAATATGGCACTGCTAAAGTATAAATTTAGTTCATATTAAATGATGAAAATAAACTGATATACATATTTTATCCTATAACTTTTAAATCAGATAACTAAAATTTAGACCAAATTTAGTATGGTTTGTTCAACTTGATAGCACTAAATCTTAAAAATATTAAACTTATTTAATTTTGAAGATAATACAACAAATAACAAGATACACATATGTGGACATCGCAGAAAAATATTCGAAAAAATTCAAATATTATAGGAAAAATAAGGTAATGCTAATTTTTAAATAATTCTTGTATACACAAAATTTAATGACATTTTGATTTCTTTAATCTACATATGTTCTGACAAAAAAACATCTTTGCAACAAGTTCCATTAATTTAATGTTGAATTAGGTAAAAATTAAGATTTTTCAGCAATTATATGTTAATAAATACATTTGTAAAGAATGGAGAAATTGACATATGAGGGATGCTGCCTAAATTTCAGGGTGTGGTAACACTGCAGTTTACAGGACAATTGACATACAAAATTCATAAAGTTTGATGTCTCTATTGTTAAAAAATTATGACAGGAAGAGTGTATATAGAGACGTTGTATTACAAAATAATTTTAAAGTAAACAAAACGTGGAAAAAACCAATTTAAATCGTGAACACTTTCAACCAATGATTTTGTTTAATGTCGATTGAAAAAGTGAGAAGTGTATTGCTGATCTAAAAACTGCTTTTGCGTTTAGGTGGTATCAAGAATTTAAATTCGGTCATTGTAACTTTAGTGATGAAGTTTGACCAACAACACCAAAAACAGCAAAAAACATTGATGCCATATAACAAATGATAAATGTAAAGAAATTCAGTGATTCTTAGGTATCGACATGAAACAAATATATCAAATTTTACATGAGCACTTGGGTGTAAAATATTATGTTCACGATGGATTTCACATAATTTAACTTAGGCTCAAAAATAGGCTTGTGTCAAATGATTCCAAGAAACACTTAAACAGTTCAACTCAGATACATCAAATTTGGTATATGACATTGTCGATGGTGATGAAAGTTGGATATATGCTTATGATCCTGAAACGAAACAACAGTCGATTGTTTGGGTGTTTTAAAATAAAGTAAAGCCAACTAACGTTGTTTGTGTTCGTAGTGTTTCCAAACAAATGATCTCTTGTTTTGCATGAAAAACTGGTTGTGTGGCTACTATACACCTTTCAAGTACCATAAAACTGTAAATGCTGTGTGATATACAACCATCTGTTTACCACATGTTTTGCCTGAAATGCAAAAAAATCTGATGTGAAATAACATACAACTTTTTCTTTTGTATTGTAGATATACAAGTAATGTCCACAGATTATTAAAATATCATTTATGTTTATTTTGGGATCAATAATTACTGAACATGCAAAATGCTGCTTAATTCCAGACATTATCTTGGATAACTCGCTTCAAAGCATATATTTTAGAGAAACTGAAAAGTTCAAGTAAATGAGCATCAACAATATCAGAACCCTAGTAAATTTTAAAATAATTGTTGAAGTTGTTGTTGAGAAAATCACAAAAAACTTCAAAATCGCAAGAATAAAGTGGCATGTCCGGTCACTAAATTCTTGCCTACACATGTCAGACAGGTAAGAAACAAATACAAAATTTTATTTTTCTACGTTTAGTTTTTGAAATCTATTGTTCTTAATTATTATTTCTAGTACTTCCGGTTACTCGATTTTCATAAATTTATTAGAGTAGCCATGTAGTTCATATAAAATGAAATTAAATAGCTAAGAAATATGCTGTTTTAAAAAAATCATTACAGTAGATTTCAAGAAAATCGAAAAACTAAAAATTCGGGAAACATCTAAAAATGACAGAAATAAAGTGGTACTTCAGGATCTTTGATTTTAACCAAATTCTTGATTTTGCATTCAAGGGTAGTTATGACCTTAAATATAAATTTTGATTTGACTAGGACTTTTAGTTTCATAATTATCTTATTCAGAGTTAACAGAAAAGGTACTGCCGGTTACTCGATTTTCAGAAATTTTTCTGAGAAATCGTCTTAATTATATGAAAGGGCATTAAATATCTAAGAAATATTCTAAATTTTAAAAAAAATCGTTTGAGCCGATTTCGAGAAAATCGCGAAAAAACAAAAAATGGCACGAGTAATGTGGCACTACCGGTTATTAGACTTTAGTCAAATTTTTACAATTAGTGTGCATTTAATTGAGTTGGCATAAAATAATGTCAAAATATATCTGTCATTAATTTGTTAATTTTAAAAGTTTTTCATTCAAATTTAATTTAAATAGTCTATAGTTTATATTTTATATATTTTTTATTGTGATTATTGTGAATTGCTGCTTTTAATGTGTTAACTTTGTTTCAATGTAATGTTTTATATTATTTTTAAG
>JAHWXV010156535.1:0-30724 GCA_024586415.1 Phrixothrix hirtus
AACTTTGATGTAGATCCTTAAAGAGCATGTACTTGCACGATAAATAGACTGTCTTTTTAATGCGAAACGCTCAAAACATACCTAATCTCCTGCAACCATTGTTACAGAATGTATGTAGATAGAATGTAAATAAAATACATGAGTACATCATAGAAAGTCATGTAGGGTAGAGATTTGTAAATATACGATCGTTGGACATTTATATTAAATATATGATTTTAAATCGTAAGTTGAATTCAATTGAAACATGACACAAAGGTTGATGATATAAAGCCATAGGAAATACAATGTAAATATAACATGTAAATATACAAGTACATTCAGAATATGTGCACAATCATAAAGCCACAAAAATTAATAAAGCCTCTTCATAAGTAAATCGCTAACCTGCGACCAAATCTCTGACTGTACCATAGTCGAAAGGTATAGCAGCTAAATAAATAACAGCTGTTTAATATCGATAACAGAAACAAACGTTATAATATTTCTTGACCATGAATTTGTAAACTTTAGCTTGGTGCTGTTATCAGTGAGAAGCATTATATTTATAAAATACATGAATAAGTTTTGCGAGTAGTGTATTATGCGGAATTTACATATTTAACGTAAAATGATCTATTTGCGAGGCTGTAACTGGTTGCTTAGTTCATCACCGTGTATTCAACGTAAGTAGAATGATTTTTCTTGTAACGTTCTGCTTTTATAACTTTTTTAAATTACCTTTCTGCTCTTTAATTGACTAATCAAAGAATCTAAAATTTCAAACTGCTGATTGCGTGCCATGCTGGAAAACCGTTGGAATTCCGCTACATATTTGCGTCCTTTTCGTACCTATCGTGAGTTTTACTACTTAGGTTAGTAAAGTATATGAAATCATAATTTTCGGGAGATCCCTTGCTTTATGGGTTTACTGCTTGCAAGACACTTACGCATTAAATATACAATTTGAATTAGTCCCTTCGATTTCTAGTTTATTTTACACTATGGATTATATATTCAAACACGCGTTTTTTATAACGGAGCACAATTTATACTTGGCTAAAAATATGTTTTATAATCTGTGATCTTTGTTTTTAACTTAAAAATACTGTTAGATAATTTCTACTTAAAGCAACATTTCAGAAATTTGAAATAGGTGATAGCTTATTTCAATTTTCTAATGTGAGAACTGAGTAAACTCTATAAATGTTAACTACGACGGTCTAACAACATTCTAAGAGGCCAATATTTCGGACTTCTTTCTTAACCACCCTAAAAGCACCAAAATCCCGGGAACTTTATGTACCTTCTTTGAAATCCAAGTAAAAGTTTTGCTATTTAAGATCCACAACGTGATCCATTTATGCTTTGCATACTTTATTGACTTCGAAACATGTCTAATATCTTCATATGTTTCCTCTTAAGTGAACTGATTAACCAAAAGGAATTGAACCACAAACATTCGCATTGTGTAGCAACATACACTTGAGACTTCCGCTTGAACTTCCAACAAATAAACGCCACTCATTTGGGTAATATTGTATAACTGCCATTTCAGTTAGTAATCCTGCCGCCTTATTATAATAAGCTACTCTGCACCCGCGTTTAAAATATTGTACAAGATCACTTTCCCGATTACGATAAAAAGCTATTTTCGTACCTCCACTGAGCAAGTTTTTTTCATTTAAACTTGAAGCTAGCAGTTCCGTTAGTTCCTTTGATAGACCCAAATCTTTTACTAAGTCGTACATTTCCTCTTGAGTAAAACGTTACCGTCCAGTCTTAGAAATTAAATATTCATTGTCACAATCAATAACATAGTCTTGCTCTTCAAGGACATCTGGCATATCCTGATCGCTGACGCCCTCAAGTGAAATAGATAAACTAGCATGCGTATTTCATTAGAATGAGGCACTATTCGAACAGCTGAATTGAGATTCAGATACACAATTTTATTGTTATTTTTCTTATTATAATCCGAAACCTGAATAAACAAAAGATTAACAATCATCGACATGGTTTCTTAATACACGCCAAATCAATGAAATGCGAGACGCAAAATTTTTGCGTTTTGCTTTGCTCCACTGTTATAAATTTACCATGTAAGGTTTACACACTTTATGAGGAGCCCACAACTTGTCTTAATCTGCAAGCTTCAAGACGAAGTAAGTCAAGTACAATTTAATAACTAAATCTCTGTTATTTATCTTTTGACTATGAATAATGAATCATCCACAAATTTAGCAGTATAAATTGGCACCATTGATACATTTTTGAGTAGTAGACATGATGTAAATTCGTTACTGCGATGCAACTAATAATTTAATATCATGGATATTTGCCTTTAAGAGATAACTTAACTAGATCGCATTGGGAGAGGGTTATTAATGCACATTATGCTAAAGGCGTTTGAATCGTCTTTCAATTTTAATTGTTTAAGCATTTGAATGTATTAAAATTATTGAAAAATCTGCAAATGAGGAAAATGGAAATACCAAAGAGCAAAAAGCCAACGTGATATGGAAAATAGGTTTGATATTTGAAATGAATGTGCCAACATTAATTAAAAACAGCTGTCAGATTACAATAAGCAAAAAAATTAACTGTGAGCCTGTGTAATTATCAAGGTATAAATTAATTATTAGTTGTTAACTGCACAACCACGACAAGAGCACTGTCATAATCAAGGAACAACAAGAATAAGATAATCTATCTATGCTTGCCTATTGCTAATAGGTCTGAACCTGCAAAAGAAGCCGTACTACTCTTAACACATTTTGCTGTTACTGAGCACATATGCAGTTGACGTTTACTAGTAGACTAGCATTTGGAATTGTGTAAAACTATTTAAATAGAAATAAGTAGTTTTACTGATTACGTTCAGATACGTTCTGCTGTCAACCTTTAATAAAGTAAACTAAATAGGAAGACACATGCAAAGAAGTTCCGCCTGAAAATATACGTTTCTGCAACATTGCTACTACGCAAATAGATTGAATACAAAATCCAAATTTCTATGTAAGTTTTATAACGTCTAGAAATTTGTTACAGAGAATTTCAAACATTTTTCAAACATGCCTACCGGAGTGACGGCCCTCAAAATTTGAAATCTTTCCAATTTTTCTAACATCAGATGGCAAGTCCAAGTTCAGTTGAATAAAAAATTTCTTGTTTCTTTCAATTCGGGATACTCTGAGTAATCATGAGAATGTTTACACACACTTGAAAACGCGGCAAACTTTAGTGAAGAGGGACCAAAAGAATAGCAGTCTGGTGTGAGACAACACACCATTTTCTCTTACGCGTATAGATATGCCAATAGTGTCCACAAATGATTAGAATATGATCTACGTTTGTTTTGGAAACGATAATTGTAATCGTCACCCATCCAAGTTACTCGACAGGCGAAAGGCTGCTTAACTCCAGAAATTTTCTTTGATAACGTGCTTCAGCGCATTCTTTCAGAAAAATAATTAAGTTCACGTAAAGAGGCATTAAATACATAATTTCCGTAGCACATTTAAAAATAGAAGTTATAGCTGTTTTCGAGAAAATCGCAAAAAAACCTAAAAACCGTAAGAATAAAGTGGCACTTCCGGTCATTCGATTTTACGTTAATTCCTGATGTATCATGCGCAGAAGATAAAAACTTAAATATACAATTTGATATACATTCGTATATCATATTTAGTTTTTGAGATATGTTGTTCGCAATTAATACACTAAGTACAACCGGTTACACGATTTTCGAAAATTTATTAGAGCTACATCTTGATTCTTATAAAACGGAATGAAGTAAGCAAGAAATTTACTGTCGTAAAAAAATCGTTACAGCCGGTTTCAAGAAAATCGCGAAAATCGAAGATTCCGAAAATATCTAAAAATGACGAAATAAAGTGGAACTTCCGGTTATTTGATTTTAACCAAATTCTTGATTTGGCATACTAATGTGGTGACGGCTACAAATATAAATTTCCATTCAACAAGAACTTTTAATTTCATAGTTATTTTATTTTGAGTTAAAGGTGAAAGTACGTTCGGTTCCTCAATTTACAAGAAAGCTTCTGAGAAAGCGCCTAAACTATATGAAAGATCATTAAACAGATAAGAAATGCAATAAGTTTTAAGAAAATCATTGCAGCTGATTTTGGGAAAATTGCAATAAACAGAAAATATCTAACAATAACAGAAATAATGTTGTACTTCCTGTTATTGGATTCAAACAAAATTCTTCATTTAGCATAACAATGTAGTTAGGATCTCATAAACACAAGTTTCATTTAATTAGGACTTGCAGTTTCGTAGTTATTTCATTCGTAGTTACTGAAAAGCCTAGTTTCGGTTCCTCGCTTTAAGGACATTTTGCTGAGTAATGCCCTTAACTATGTGAAAGGGCATTAAATCTCTAAGAAATTCAATAAATTAAACAAAAAATCGTTACATCCGATTTTGAGAAAATTGCGGAAAACCAACAAACGCAAGAGTACAGTGGTACTTCCGGTAATTGAATATTAGTGAAATTGCTGCAGTCGTGTGCAAAGATAGATACAGACACAAATATAAAATTTCGCTAATCTACGGCACACCCACACGCACACGCACAACCACACGCGTACACTCAAGCGTACACAGACGAGCACGCGCACGCACGTGCTAACGCATGGATGCACACACGCACTAACGCACGCACGCACGTAACAACGCGCACACGCACGCATTCACATACGCACGTACGCATGCACGCAAACAACCGCGCACGCACTCATGCACACAGGTACGCACGCAAATACGCACGCAAGCACGCACGCATGCGCGAACTCACGCACGCATCAGCGCATCCACGCACGTACACACGCATGTACACACGAACCCACGCAAGCACGCAACCAGAAACGCGGACGTACGCACGCAGGCACGCACATACCAACACACGGACGCGACCACTCACGCACGCACGCACGCAAGTACACAAGCAGGCTTGCGGACGCACGAACGTACGCACGCAGACGCGCACGTACGCACGTCCCCAAGCACGCACGCACGAACGAACGCACGTACGCACGCACGCACGAAAGCACGGAAGCAGGTACGGCCGCGCGAAAACACGCACGCGCGCGCGCACGCACGTAACAACGCACGTGCGCACTCAGGCCAGTACGCACGCGCACGCACGAACGCAAGCGTGCACGCACAAAATCACGTACGCACGCACGGGGAGGCAGGCACGTACGCAGACGCGAACGCGCGCACGCACATATGCATGCAAGCGTGAACGCACGCACGCAGGGACGCATACACCAACGCAAGCACGCACGCAAGCGCGCACGCACGTATGCACGCACGCGAGCATGCACGCACATACACACGCACGCACGCAAGCACTCACGTACGCTCGCACGCACACTGGCACTCACGCAAACAAGCAGCGCGCTGGCATGCATGCACACACGCACGCGCGTGCGCACGCTCGCACTCTCGCACGCACGCATGCAAGCACCCACGCGCGCACACACACACCCACACACACACACACACACACACACACAAAGATCGATTTAGAACTACCAAAGATGAGTTATACAAATTCACAAAGTTTTTAAAATATGTATAGAATGACCCATGTATTATATTAATTTATGCACGCACGCTCGCACTCACGCGATCGCGCACGCACACACGCATACACGCACACACACACACACACACACACACACACACACACACACACACACACAAAGATCGATTTAGAACTACCAAAGATGAGTCATACAAATTCACAAAGTTTTTAAAATCTGTATAGAATGACCCATGTATTGTATTAATTTACTATCTTTGATAAGTTTTTTCCCCTTAAATCGTTAAAATAACCATAATGACCACCTAAGATCATTAGTGTTCAAGTTACTTAGCACTAAATGCAGAAGTAATTTAAAATATTGTACTAAAGTTCTTAGTTCTTCGGGTCGGATTTAACAAAATTGTTGAGAAGGGTCATGTATACAAAAACTTTAAGAATTATTGCAATTGTGGTACACAACATAATGATCTTTAATGAACCACAAAGGTGTGACTAATTAATTGTTTAAACTGTGTAATTAAAAGCCTGGTTCTCAAACAACCTAAATTTTAAATTAAATTTTAAAAAACCAACTTTTAATAAAAATAAATTATTTATACTTTTTTGATTTGGTAAAAAATATAGCATTATATACGACTTTTTCAATAATTTTTAAACTTTGTATATAGTGGCAGTTTTTAAGTCTGGTCTTTTTATCATAGTTATTTTACTTCTACTTTTGATAAATTTATTTAAAATTTCAATGTTGAAAAGCTAATACTATTACTACAATAAAGTTAGCTTTTCTTGTACTCAATGTTAATCGAGTTAATCAGCTCCAAATTTAACGCTTTAGCGCAATTAAAAATATTACTTCATTATAATTTGTTTATTAGGATAGACTGGATTTCCTGAAATAAAACTGAAACACTTTATTTAGTTTCATTATATTTTGATATGTTAATGTTTTAGACGGATTCTAGGGTAGTTTACCTAAATTGCATATAGAAATGGGCCAATTTTCTGAACTCACCAGCCTCGCGTAGTTAAACGTATACACAGTTTTATTCGATTCCATTAAGTAAACTACAAAAAATATGGTTTGCTTAAAATTAATACAGCGTGGAAGTAAAGTATGGAATATTATAAAAAGAAGTGAACTCGGCGGGTTTTTTTTAAATGCTTAAACAAGTAAGTTATAGGTTTTAAAATTACCCGTTAGTATGTGCAATTCACCTTCCCACTTTCATTTGCTTTTTAATTATGACGTCATCAAGAAAAACGTAAATAATAATATACATATTTAGAGTGACATGTAATAGTGAGTTTTTCCGTTTATAAACGTCTTAATAAATCTTAGGTTGCATAACAAACATTCTGAGAAAAATCGAGCTGAATATTTAATGTTGATATTAACGTATTTAATAGGAAATGATTCTAAGTGATAACATTAAGACACAACATAAAATTAGATTAAATGTTAGTATTATCTAAAGTAACAAATAATTTAGAACATGAATGGAACGTAAATTGCTTGTCGAAGTACCTTTCATTTTAATCTTACGGCCTTTTCAGCGTACTGAATAATTAAGATATTAAGCATTTAACCCTTCTGATATAAATTATTGTAGTTTATTGTAAAATTCTAATAATACGAGTATTCTAATAAACTATCGTGGATAATTTAACAATAATGCAACGTATAGGAACTTTAATTTATCTTTGTTGTGGGAACATCAAAATAATCCTGTAAGAAGTATGTGATATGTTTAATACTAATATCCAAATATTCCTATTACGCAATCGACAGCTGGAAAAATCAAAAATAAATTTAGGGTAAAAGGAAATGTTAAAAATATTTGAGAAGGCCAGCGGGCAGAAATGAGGCCCACAATAAGTTGAACATCGTTTCACAATTAGAGAAAAGCTAGTAGCAGGTAACAAATAGTTTACAGCACCTAATGCGAAAAAATTTCGCCTTTTAGGATAGTAGCAAATAATGATGTCAGTACTGACGTTGTTGAAAAATAGAAATGTCATTCATTTAAGATGCAATTAGTTCAAGCGCTTAATGACGATAATCCTGACCGATGTTTGCAATTATGGAAGACAATGATGAATTTGAACTAAACCAACGAAAGTTTTCATTACCAAATCGTTTTTTGCAACGAAGCAACTTTATGTAAAATGGGACAGTTAAACGGCAGAACCGCATGTATTGGACTAGAGAAAATCCTTATTGGATAGTAGGAACGCACAATCAACATTCACAAAATTAAACACAAAATGGGCAGGAATTGTACATAATAGAATTCTTGGTTGTTTTTTCTTTGACAAAAATCTTTATACAGAAGGATATTTGGAGCTTCTCCAAAATGATCTAATTCCAGTACTGAGTGAACTTTATCCAAACGAATACGGCCCTGATATCCCAAATGATGTCAACATGATGGCGTACAACCGCATTATCCGCTTCCTCCTCGTAATTTTCTGAACCCTGTTTTTCTTGAAAGATAGATCGGCACAAGTGGACAGATAGAATGATCAGCAGAATCGCCCTACCTTATACCCTAGATATTTTTTTATGAGGTTACTTAAAATAAAAAGTGTACGAAATCCAGCCAGAAATTTTAGAGATACTGAAACAGCGTATTCAAGAAAGAATTAGCAAAATAGAACAAACGGTTATTAATAACATATTTGTAATTAGACTAAGTTACTCCCAAGAACTGCTAATTTAATATATAATGCTAACTTTATTTGCTTAATTTCCATTTTTCAATTTAGAGTTTATCATTTATCATGTTTTATAAGTTATAAGTACAATAATATCAACAATAAATGTTCAGCTGGATTTTTCTCAGGATTCTTGTTATACAATCTTAGAATTTGTTTGAATGACCATAAAGGGAAAAAAATCGCTATCGGATTCCACTACTAGAAATCTATATTGTTATTCAAATTTTTTGTATGTGACTTCATATAAAAACTAAATGAAAGTCGGAAGGTGAATCGCACGTATTACGGTGTATTTTTAAAAACTAAAACCGGTTTTTCAGTATTTTTAAAAACCGGCTAAGTTTGTTTTTTTTTTATAATATTCGATACTTTAACCTTACACTGTGTATAAGTCAATAAAGATAATTGTTCGAAGGTAGTAGAACATTTCCTATTGCAAAAACACGTTCCTTGTATATTTTTTACATTGAAAAAATATAACATCCTTTATTTTAATGTTGTCCATATTGAGTACCTATAAAAATTAACCATTTACATGAAATAAAAGCGAAATAGAACTAATTTGCCATAAACTAGTCTTTTTATATCAGAATGATGTAAATTTCTATAAATGGTGTCATTACAGCGTTAACATACTTAATTATTGGATTGTTTTTGATTAATAATAGAAGGTTATCTAAAGATATATGATCCGAAACATGTTTTTGAGGCGGTAAGTTATAAGTAGCTTTCAAATAGTTTCGCAATATTTACTAATAGATAAGAACCAGGTTATTTATAAACTTTCATACTTCAAAATATCTTATGAATGTTATTTGCGAATTTATATTGACAGTTTGCCAACTTATTTACAAGGACTACACTATATAATTCTGAATACGGGGTAATAACAAGACATATTTAAATAAACAACATTTATAACTCTTCAAAATACTCTCCTGTACATTGCACGCACTTTAACATCCTCTGAAACCAATCCGTAAAACAGGCAGTTCAGGTTTCTTTGGATATTGCGCTAACATGCCCTTCAAATGCATTTACAGCGTCCACTGCTGTTGAAAAATGGATTCCACGTAACTTCTTCTTAATAATTGGAAAGAGGAAGAAATCGCATGGAGCTAAATCAGGGCTGTAAGGTAGATGTGACATTAACTTGATTCCAACAGCTCGAAGGAACTCCGTTGTTAACTTTGCAGCATATGCCGGAATATTGTCATGATGCGGAACAATTTGTTTTTTCTGCACTTTTGAGAGCATAGTCGGCAATCAAATGGTAGGGTACCAATCTGCAGTAACTGTTTTCTTATTCTCAAGAGTAACGAAGCAAATGTAACCAGTGCGACTGAAGAGAGAAGCAATTGTTTGTTTAGTACAATTTCGTGATTGTTTCACTTTTGTGGGCTGCATTTCATTTTGAAACATCCATTGGGGAGATTGCTTAATTAATGGATCACAGCAGTGGATACAGGTTTCGTCACCTGTAGTGATATGGTAAACTGCCTTAGATGTATCTTCATGATAGCGTTCTAGATTTTCTAGGCACCACTCGACCCTCGTTTTTTTTGATCATATGTTAAACGATGCGGTATCCAGCAACAACGCGCTTTTTTCACACTTAAATGTGTGTGACGAATTGTTTGAATTGCAGTCATTCCAATGTCAAGAGGTGGACCAATTTTGTTATAGGTCACCCGGCGATCTTCTTCAATCATGCGACGAACAGCAGCAATGTGATTTGAAGTCGTTGCGGTAATTGGACGACCTTCACGATTTTCATCCTCAAGCGATGATCTTACCCGTTGGAAATCTTTATACCAACTAAACACGGGTGTTCAACTTGGAGTTTCTCCTGGAAATACATTTTGAAAACGAGCGAATAGTTCATTAAAAGTTAAACCTGAACGAAAATCATACAAAATAATGGAACGAAAATGTTCTCGCGTCACTTCCACTTTAAGCGGAACTTTAACTTTTAAAAAAATTCTAACAACTTACTGAAACGAGATACTGACTTCAAATAAGGTGTAACTTATTCGCAAACAATTGACACATTAAACTAACTCCAAATTTTTACATAATTGTTTGCAGTGTTGCCACATTCAGAAACAAACATTGCGATCCTCGTAAATACAACCAATTAAACAGAAATAACAAAAGGAGCATTGTTATAGCTAGGTACAGTTTAAGGGTTGAATTTGTCCTACCATTATCTGGATTCACATGAGTGTCTAAAATTGTATTATCTATACCCTTCTTATTTTTCAAGTATTTACTACTACTATGCTTATATTTCCATGCGTAAAATGCTAAAATAATTTGGGATTTGGCCTTGCACCAGTGGCCGATTCATATTCTAGCAGGCTAATCTTCGAACTAATGAAATAAATACGTTTTTGCACTTCCAGCTGAAAAGTCGCTATTAATTACAAGGGATTTAAATTTTACTCAAGTCCTGCAGGAAATTAAATTACTTTAAATCCCGCATAAACAAAGTAAGTACATCGCAGAAAATGTTACTAGCTTTGCGCTTTGCAAATAAAATTGAAATTTCGTTTGCCGTGAAGCATAGATTAATAAATCAAATGAGTTGTCAATGTCAACATCATGTATATTTATTTTCTTCAGCCACTTTGATTTCAAATTTTTCGAATGTCCAAAAGTAATTCATATCTCGAGACATTATTTCGTTCGGGATTAAAAGAATTGTTTTAGTCCTTTGGTATATAATATACCATTACTTCAGCATATGAGATTAATTGGCCAGACTTCTGGTTTACGCGTGACACAAATAACTCTGAATAAAAGGAAAAACATGTTTATTCCTTGATATTTAGTAGTGATAGCTTACGGTAAATGTAAAAATTGCAATAAAAAGCAAGGAAGCAATTGCAAAAGTTTTAATCAAACATTTTTTGAACGAGTAATAGCAAGAGATAAATATCATTTTGCAACATTACCAAAATCTAAACATGTCAAGGTAGTAACCAAACTAATTGTAACAAATATAAACTACTATTTGCTAAGAACATGGTTGAAGGAAGCTACCAACTTTATAACTCTAGCAGAAAGATGTCACAATCAAAGCATTACAATGTAATCTGTAGCTTGTTTCGGCTCTTTGATTTCATCAGTGATGGGTAAATATTTCAATATTAAGTAGAGTTCAAACTCTACAATTTAAACATATTAATTCCTAATTTTGCGATCAATAAATTGTAAATTAAAAGTTTATTTGAAAGTATGTAGCAATCACGAAATTTAGATTATAATTCTACATGCAAAAAGATATTATTAAATATGAATAGCACCCTAAAGGACGACTTTACCTTCAATTTTGTTGGTAAAACTAACGCTTAAAGATTACCAAATAAGAGGAAATGTTAAGTTATTGCTTATAATGGTTTTGAAATAACGTTTGGTGCTCGCAGTTCCTGGGAAATGTTCGAGTTTTATATCGACTTTCTGCGTCCCTTAGTTTTCCCAGATATGCTTAGTTCCTGGAAAGTAAGAAAGCGGCTTTGACTTACTGATTTTCAGTTATCAGTATATCTTCCTAACACATCGGTTTCTTTTTGGAAAAATTCTTTTGTCGTTTTTTATATCAAGGATGATTAATATCGCGTCAAGTTACATAAACTGAACCCAAGTTAAAACCGCAATCTAACTTTCCGTTATACCTTTAAATGGTGTATTTCCAAATGTCAACTCAAGAACTGAATAGTACGACCCACCAAAGTTGAAATTATTAGTAACAAATACTAGAACGTTTAGGTAAATAAAAGATAGTGATTGTATTATGTTGTGCTAAAATGTTGTGAAGCAACACTGTTCCAATTCCACATACCGATGCGGGATACTTTGGGGTATCTGAAACCGCTGTAAGGCGTGGAAGGTGGTTCAATAGTAGAAGCGATTGGAAATACTGCTTGGCAATTTATCTCAGTATATTCCTATCGAATCAGGAAACTGCTCGAAATTTGTTTATAGAAAAGGACAGCAATTATATCATAATGTGCTGCAAATGTGTAAAGTAAGTTTCAGATTAATATGGGAAATGAAGTAGTATTAATGCTATTTCAATACCCCATATGGGTGTGGGCAAATCCAGGGGTAACTGAGGCCACCTTTTAGCAAAAAATGGAAGTAAAGATAGATCAGGGCAAGGATGAAGCTTCTGAGGTAGGAATGAGTGGAAATATTTCTCCGATGTTCACCTCAGAGAATATACATCTAGCGATTCAAAAAAACAGTCTAAAGCTGAATCAGACTAGGCAGCCCAGGGGCTTAAATCTAGCATTTCTCAAATGTAAAACCATCTAGTTAACTACTACCTTATCCTAGTCGGGTAGGTTAGTGTGGCTCATTCAAACAGTTTGCAGATTTTTCAAAAGACGAATATAAAAATTGAACTAAATTTTTTAAATAACTTTGACTGTGTTTTAAATGCCCTAAAGCGTTAACAGTTCAAAAGCATATAGCTGTGGAAAAAGATATTTTCTAAGAATCTGAAAAGTAATTTTTAATACACTATTATATTTATGTTAAATGAGTAAAAATATAAATTTACCAACAGTAAATACATATAAAGGACATTTCCAAATTGTGAAAGTAGGCATAAGAAAATATTACAATAAGACGTTTCAAAATAGTCGAGATAGGTTTCACAAGTCTAGTTCTATTTTGAATGTCTGCACATTTACTTATTGGAATTGACAAAGTTTTCTACGTCCCAATTAGAATAATATCTTGAAGCAGTTATATATAGTCGACCTTTGAATTCTGCCTCAAAAATTTAATTTAAAATATGTACTGTAATTAATAACTTACCAGAAACGATAAAAATGATTAAAGGTTGTGTATTTTTAACCCACCTGAAACAAAAATAGTTGTTAGAAAATAATTAATCATTTTAACGTACACGCAAAAGCTTACAAGAAAATCGTGCAACTTTCGACACCTTTTCCAGGGCTTCCTTTAATAATTATTTGCTCATTAACAGGATTTATTGATTGTGGAATAAGTTACCTATTGTAGCATTTCCCAGAAGGGTAGATGCTCATATTTGCGGATTTGCGTTATAGCTAGAGTATTAATTAAATTAATCAATCTATGTGGAGTACTGCAACACGAAGGTGAGTAAATTTATAATTTTTTATTTAATCAAAAGCTGGGCGAGAGCAGCTAGGATATAGAAATACGAACTTAGAGTTAGGAAAATCTGCAATCTGCTGTCATTTCGTGACACGAAGTCGAGCACGTTGCTGAACAAAAAGCAAATTTCTTGTTTTAGCAGACACATGACGTGAATGCTTAACAAGCTGCTACGCCGCTTTTGCTATTTACGTTAGCATTTTGGATTGTTAAATGTGAAACTGTTGTCAAAAATTAGGTGAATTATTAGTCGGTTACGTTAGCTCGAGAGAAATTTTATGAACTTCATTAAGCCCAAAAAACATTCTTGTTGATTTATCTTGAAAGCTGCGTGAATATAAAATAAATGTTATAAACGTTATCAAAATAGCGTAGTGTGTAGGGTAATTTAGGAGTACTTAGTATGCCTATGACTTGGCTTTTAAAAGCGAATCCGAGGAATTTATAAATTTAGGAAATGCTGTTAGTACATAGATTTAGGTGAAGACCCTTGCATCTATATAATGTTTACACACTTTTAACCCATAACTCGGAAAGAGCTTTCAGTCGTTTTATCTAATAACTCCATGTGCTTTCTACCTTAGGTGAAGTTATATTAGGGATTCCGCAAATATTTTTGATCTAAATTGAGGCTGCAAAATTACTTTACTTAAAAGCAATAAATTATTCCAATTGAGTAAATCAAATATCAATGTAGAGTAGAGCGTAATATTTTATAATCGTTTATGTAAATAAATGAATCTTCATTGCATACGATACCCCAAAAGTTTTCCAAAGGTAAACAAATCGTTTACTTTGTGCCATATATTATATTAACCTTAAAATAGGGGTACAGGGTGTCCGCGATATAAAAAGCATTATTTAACCCTTTACGGGTTACTGGTATACAGTTCTACTATTGGTGCATATAGTTATTTTATATTACAATATTGTAGTACATGGACAAGGTCCAAAAATAAAGAGACACAATAATGGATTGTTTTATTTATAATTATAATTATATATAATTATAATTAAAAGTTTTATACGAATAGGCAA
The DNA here is from genome assembly GCA_024586415.1 of Phrixothrix hirtus. Taxonomy (NCBI): domain Eukaryota; kingdom Metazoa; phylum Arthropoda; class Insecta; order Coleoptera; family Phengodidae; genus Phrixothrix; species Phrixothrix hirtus. The sequence goes on from JAHWXV010156535.1 coordinate 14,465, forward strand.
TATAGTTAGGTTGTAGATAATATGGCGGCAAAAAGACCATGTCGTACTTGCGAAGGTCTCCATAATCAGCAAGCCTCGTCAGCCAAATGTCGGAAGAGGATTTTACCGCAAAATAAACGTTTTGGTGCAACGATAAATGCAGATGGTGAGGAGGAAGGCAGTGATATAGCGTCTTATACTATAAAGACGGGTTTTAACGGATTTTGTTCGCGTTTCAAGAAAATCAAGCGGCAGATCGAACGATAAATAGACGAAATGTTGGATCTGACAGTCAAGGCGTCTCTCTATGTTCAATATTAATATACACGCCGATTGCACGAAGGAAGTTTTCCCGCGAACTTTACTTTCAATTATCTATTGGACCTTTATTATCATCTGCAGAACAAGCGACATAAGAAATAACGCGTAGCGCTCGATTCCGGATATTTCGAGATGCGCAAACGTAACGGCATGCAATTCCGTCATTATGACGGTTCACACAGAAACTTCCTGATATACTCGTTGGCAGGATAGCACGAAACAGTGATGGAGAATTGTGTTCTCACTCATTTATATGGACAAGTGGTTCGCTATTTCGCATACCGCTATCCAGACGACAAGACTCGGTCCACCTGAAAACACATGATGTATGAGGAAATTTTCTCTTGGAACGTAAATAGATTATATGTAGCTCTGCATCAATAAATCGAATAATTACTAGAGAAATTCTGCGGCTTCGATTATTGGCAGAAATTTGTCGATTTGGACCAGGTGTGCTGGTCGCTGGTACCTTCCAGTTCCAAGATCGGTCGTTGTCTGGTCTCGAGAGGTCAAAAATCGTTCTCTCTCTTTCCCATTTATTCACCCGGTTGTATACATACACGCTATAACGCTATAGCCCTGCACGAGCTACTGAGTAAATGCAACACGTTGCCGAAGGTTATTAGTGTTGACGAATTTATAACCACGACGCCGTTCATCTGGCGCTGTCGACTTGCGGCATCCACGCTACGGAAAAGTGAAGAAAAACGATAATTTGGTTGAGATTAGCGTTCTATAAGGAACCTACCAGTTATGCCATGACATTCACCACCAACGGTGAAGACTGCTACGTGATATGAATATACATACATCACAAGAAGATGAAGTTATTGAAGAAAAATCGCAAAAAATCAAAAATAGACGCATCAACCACTACTACTATTACTTTTGATTATGATTGGCGAGACTATACGAAATATCTCGATCCAGCTCCGGGAGTAATCAATTACGTGGGAGCTTGTCACGTAAATCTAGATATGTGGCGGTGGCGATGCCGCAGAAACCAATTGCTTGATAAAATAGAGCTAGTGTAAGCCAATCTGGTGGAAGAGACGTTCGCGTCGTCGACGTCGTACGAAACTTGTAGGCGCTCATGAGCGTCAGCTGTTATAAATTCGTAAGAGCTGCTCCTCAACGTAACTGCTAAATATTCGGGGCAGTTTGAAGAGAACGAGTACATTTCGTATCGCTTACGGACAATCATAGACTCCCAAAAAGTGTTACAAAGCGAAAACGCTGTGCCGCTTGAAGTGGGACTCACAAATACGAAAACGGAAAGCCACCGATAAACTATCGCATAAACTATTGACTCTAAACGACGATAATGATATTGTTAATAATGGCGAAAAGAAGCATAAAAAGCTCTGATTTGTTTCGGCTATACAACGCTCGAGCAGAAGTTCTCGTACGGCGGTAAGTTGAACCCACCCTTACGCGAATTGAAGGCGGCTTTCCATAGGCGTGGCGACAAATGTAAGGTGATCCCAGTGGACGAACATCTTACCACTCGCCCTTGCTCTCGATAATTTCGGCAAACAAATGCTTTTACCGCCATCATGTTGCCTGATATAAATAGCAGTGCCATTATTAATGACGATAAAACTCGCAATAAACGTCACCGATCCACCCATCGGTTTCAGGTTCGCCAAAATTGCGGAATCATGTGGAACTGGGACGTTATTGTGGCCCGTAACATGATAATGGTCGCTACGTGATCCGTAAAATATACTAGAATCAGCAGTTAGGCAGTAGTACAGATAGAAAATAACAGTAAAGGTATAAAGATGGCCAATAAGCTTGTTCACCGGTTGGATTTTCCGCCGACAATAAGGTCGAAAATCGTAATCCTTAATATCCGTAGCAATCATTAAAGGGCTAACACACGTAAAAATGTTTTCGTAAATTTTCGCGTCAAAATCTATTATGTAACACCCTTTACTATGAAACATAATTAAAAACATAAATATAAGGTTTTGGTTAACAAAATATCATATTACATTTACTATTGGAGTACTTTTTTGAGTTAAGGTCGTCAGCTGTTTTAATAAAATGTAGTCGAACACATTTCTTTAAATCATCTAGGTTTGCTTGTTTATGGTAAAAACTTATTACTTTAATCATAATTATTTACGCATTAATTATTATAAAGTCATTTGATAAATATTTTAAATTGACATGTTTTATTTACATTTATTTGTATGAACATAGTTTTTACTGAGTATAAATTACGCAAAGTTTAGTGAACTTCATTTATCGTTATGATTTTTAACTATTTTCATAAAACTTAAATTATATACAAAACAACCGAGCGCAAAATTGATAATATGAAGATATTTTTTATCAAAAAAATTTAATGTCCTATTAACGTGGCTTTGCAAAAGTGAAAGCTATTTAAGAAAATTTACCTGAACTTAATAAGTCAATTGTATGTATACAGATTAAAAATGGCATCTATTAAGTAAAAACGTTGTTTTTAATTTAAATGTTATCTAAACGTGCATAATTAGCACACATTAGAATCTTCAAGGAAGAAACTTTTCATTTCAAACCGCAATCAGTGGGTACGCTTAATAACACCTGGGAACATTCATTAATAAAATCGTATGCGTTATACCGGTCACTGGTTAAAGATGTGTAGTTGACCAACCATTTGTTGGTCAATACAGAAACCAAATTAACAAGCAGGGGTGGACTGAAAACTTTAGTTGTAAGTATCTTGAAGATTATGCAAGTTTATAAGCGTTTTTTGTCGCGGATATTAAGATGTGTCTGCTTCTAAAGCAATACGACTTATATCGTGGGCACCCTATATAATGCAAAAATAGCTTAGAATTTTATTATTGATGCGTGCGTCTCTATTCAATGTAAAATGAAATTAAAATTCAACAGCATACATTAGATCAAATGAGCAATAAAGGAATATCAACAAATTTTAATCCTATGCAACATCAATTCGTGTTCAGCTACTTATAACACAGGAATTGTCCAAATCCATTTATTATCTACCTATATTAGTAATAGGTCTTCCATTCTTAGTCAAGCAACGCGCCACAGTAGTTTCAAGCGTTACTATTGTTTCTGTTGATTTAATAAGAGTTACTAGGTCCATCAGTCAATTCTACTGTGTCGGCTAATTCAACGAGTCAGCTGTGATACATTTATTTAAAATGACAGCTATAACTTGGATATTTGAAAATTATTATAAGATAATTCAATATTTCAGACAAATGCAGACGCCACCGATTTAACTACTTGATAGGGTTGATTTATATTTGCAAATTAGAATTCCCAGTATAATTTCGCTGTATATGTTTGTTAATACAAATATCAATTTGACTAATTCAAATGGTTAGAACTTATATATGTATATACTCCATATAAGAGGAGCCTAACTTACATAAACAGATATTATGCTGCTTTATGGGATTAGTAATTCACTCGTAATCGAATATATGCAATTAACCACTAAATTGATGTTATTGCGATATTCCTTTGCAGGTGGCTAGTAATAGTTAGACCAGTTTTTTTTTATAATTCTAAATAACTATTACATTCCATTTTAATTTTTAGTCTCGAAATATTACTGCCTAGCTTTTGGTGATTTCGTGTTCGACGTTGGTTCGGGATCTAAATTCAAATGGTTGCATGTTTATGTGTTTAGACTCTTTTGGGGTTTGGTGTTTAGTCTCTTTCCTGTGCTGGTGTTATTTCTGTCCAACCTATATTACAGTTATTTCTGTTGTTTCTCTGGCTACCATTATGTCGTTAGTGGACACCAAATGATGATACATGTACTGCTAGATGTACGATTGTATTTCCATTTGCTTCTTGTTGTCTTCTTTCATATATGTTTACATATTTGTAGATATAGAATTTTCTTTAATGCTGTTTGACATGTGGATGTCAAGATCGTGTTTATGCTTATTAGTTTCACATACGTAACTTTTATTTTTGTCAGCATTTGCTGTCATTATAACTTCCTTCGTTTTTGTTTGATATTGTTGGGATAGATGCAGAATATCTGGAACAATTAATGTCACATACTGCCGAGCCCTATTACAAATTTCGCCCACCTTCGATGGTTTGGTAGTGATGAGTAGCCATGTATTTATTGTGTATAATTCTTTCCAAGTTATTCTTGTAACTTTGAATTGTTGTACTTTACATCTCGGTTTTTCTGTTGTTTCGTAGATCTAGTCTGTACTGCATAGTGGGATTCTATCGATGTCGTTGACTATTTATGTTGTTAATAGCTACTTATCTTTTTTGATTTGTATTTCCCGTTTCCATTCCTCTGAATTTAATTTCAAGTATGATTAATTATCGTAATCAATTGCTATTGGCTTTTCATTGATTTTTAGTATTCAAAATATGTCGTGCTTTTCTTGGTATGATATAGATGTTATTTCAATGACTAAGAATTCTCCGATTTCTGTTGGTGGAAGATATCCTTGTATTTTTATATCCTCTTCGTTGCTTGTTGCTGACGTTCTTAGAAAGATCGTGGTTAATATTACAATGTTGGTTGGTAGGTTTTGATTTGCCTTTTTTATTATCCTACGTACTCTAGCTGAGGACGTGAAGTCATAGAAGTTGCCGTGTCCTAACTTTCTATTGGGTATGCATTTGTAAAATATGCGGAGTCCTTTGAAATAATTTATTGCCATTTGGTATGCTGTTAGAATTTTTATGTTAACGGTATGTACCTGAATTGCTTTGTACCTTTTTGTGCATTTCGTATATAGCTTTTATTCATTGGTTTATCTGGTTCTTGAAGTTTTTTAACTTCTGTATTCGTTTCTTAGTTTCTTTCATATTAAGCACCTTTTTTACCAGGAATTTTATTTGGTGGTTGTATTTGCGGATTAATTCCTGTTTATTTCACTCTAAGGCTTCTATCTCCTGCCATACTTTGTCGCTTACTCCAAAAATTCCTGTCAGAAGTTTTCCTGGTTGACCTCCTTTCCTTCTCGTATTAGTTGTTCTATTTAAAGCTTATACCATCCGATGTAGTGCAGTATATAGCTCTTGCACATGGTTTTGAAGCTCCTCGCATCGAGATTGGTTTGATAATTATTTTACTTTTACATACAGTACTTTCATCTTCCCTTTCATCATATTACTGGTGTTTGCGTCATTTGTTAGTATTATGCATGGTATCATAATCTATTATACCAACTCTACTGTAGCTCATTTTTATATATGTACGTGTTGTCTTCTTTAGGTAGTGGTATTACATTTACCATTAGCCTCTTTTAGGATCACTCTATTGGTTGCTTTTGTGTCAGGGTAGTTTTGTACTACTCTTCCCAGTGATCATATTGCCGATCATATATTTTCATTGTTTAATATTATTGGGGTTGCTTACTTCTATTTCCCCTTCTTTTTTTCCACTTATTCCTGTGCTGTAATTGATCCAGATGATCTTTTGGATATGACTTACAAAAATCACGTTCATATTTTGATATCAACTTCCATCTTACTGTTATACCAATATTTTCTGTCTTTGTTGATGATATTGTTGTGTATGGAGAATACCTTTTCCTACCAGGAAGTTCCCAGGAGTAAATGTTATTTCACATATTGTAGCCTTCGTTTTGTGCTGTAAGTGTTGTTAGTTCTTCGTATGTCAGTGGCCTGTCTGCGAATGATCGTTTTAGATGATGTTTCACTAATTTGTCTGCTGCTTCCTATATTTCTCTGAAATGGGATACTCTCTCTTAGTGGGACAAAATGGCATTATGTTCCTCTTGTTGGAAATTGTACTTGAACCTTCTGATGTTGCGTTGCTGGATGCATACCTTTAGAGAATTCTTGTGTACTCCTACGAATGTGGTGAACTTGTAACCATACACGCATACCGGTCTTGATCTTCTTGACATAAGACGGATAAATGCTGCTACGAATGCTCCCGACGTTAAGTCCGTCACTGGGTCTATATTAATGACTTTTGTTGCTAAGAAAATGTATATTGTTATATATTATTGCTCTGTTTTCCTTTAATTTCACTGCTTCAACGTAATCTATTATGGTGTGTGTAAGTAGAGTATTCCGTTACTCCCAATTTTGGTAGTTGTCCCATTCGTTTTTCTTGCTGCTTTCCTTGGGAATTTTGTCCATCTAACGCAGTCTCGTATAATTCGTTTTATATGATTTTTGCGATACTACACTGAATCTTGTTTCATCGGTTTGGCTGCATCTTCAAGGAAGGTATCAGAATCCGACCTAATGTACTAAAATTGTGCGCGTAATATCGGAATCCAACAAACCTGGAAGCTGTATTTCTAACACATAGACATTAACATAATGGTGTCGATCACCCTTACCTTGTTCTAAAATATATTCAAAAACGGCTTTATTTCCATTGTATATCACATTTTTGAAGTATATCATGATTTGGAATTGTCGAACCGAGTTAACGAACGTAAACGAAGCAATGCGACTCGCTGTTGCCTCGCCCATCCGTTTTTTGTATTAGTATTGGAGTAAGCAGGACAAGTACGAGCCGTAAAGTCCTTCCTCCCTCAGCGGAAACAGCATAAATGAGAATGTGCCTTCGTGGAGTCACATATTATATGGCCATACTGCCAGCATCGCCTACATTTGATAACTTTGTTAATCGGAGTCCTTCATGCGTTTCCTTACTTTATTAATTTTGATTGAACTATAACCTTGAAAGGTAATTCTCACGCGTGATGATCCTACTGTGGAGCAAAATAGTTCTCAAATGTCGACCATCGTGGAGAGTATCCGTATACTCCCCGTGATAGCGAATTTACATACTGATATTGCCAATCGAATTCAACTCGCTTCTGAGAAGAATAAGACGCAATATAATTTGCAGCGTCATCTCGCTGCTTTAGAAGTAGACAACTCCACGTGAAGAAAGAATATTGTATTGTCGGATGCTTCACGTTATATGACGTATAAACTAGCACCGAAATTTATCGGACCATTTCTGGTAAGGAAGAAAGTGTCGGATCAGATATTTAGACTAAGTGATTCTTCAACCGATTCTTCGTCGGAAGGAGTGTGGCAAGCCAAACATCTGAAATCCGACCCTAACTGGGACTGACAGATTAGACTTTTTTCGCCGTGATCAACTGTGACAAGTATAAATATTCTTCCCCCTTCTTCTCTATTGTCCCTTTCGCTTCTTAGCTTTCCCATTATTCTTTACTTCCTTCTCGCTTCTTTAGCGTCATATTAGCAGAGATTCACGAGAATCTGTACTAATTGCTTGCTAGGATAACTCACGGGCGCCTAGTAAAATTCCGTGGACAACGCTTTTCGGTAGTAGACAACTGGAGGCCATTTTCAACTTTGAGCCCAGAGTACTACTGTGACGTTTCGTATTTCTCTACTTCTGTCGAGGGGGAAGTTATTTATATTTTGCTGAGATAGACTTCAACGTGAAGCCCGGGTTACAAATTAAAAAGTATTTACAATAGGAGTATGAAATGTTCAGAATAAATATATTCAAAATGATAACAGAGGATTCAAAAATAATTAGAAATGCATTCTCTAATGATAAAACAAGTATTTACAAAATGAACTTAATGAAATGATCGTTGACTATTCTTTCCTATGTACGACAACGGCAATTAGATATTGAATTTAATCCAGAAAGCTCAAACAATGAATGTATTTAATTATTGTTGACAAGATCGGTTTGCTTCAGCTAATCTTAAATTTTAGCGTCGGACGGACGATAATGTTAAATTATTATCAACGAAATTAATTAACTAGCACTTCTCATAAAAGGGCAATCAACCATTAATAATTAATTTCTACAGGCCTTAAACGAATGTTAGAATGCATTTGAATGTTGTCTAATAACGGGTATCGTATCAAGGCTGTTGATATAGATACACATGCGGTTTAATAGTCGACCAGAAGGAATTTCTGTGTTCCTATTACAGAAATCCTTTTGCGGTCTGGATATCTGTCAACGCAACTTCCTATCGCCCTGACAACAAGAGAAAACGTTTACGAGCGTTACCTGCGGGTCTATCGGGTCTTTTAGTAGAGTTCTACAGGCTCCCGTGACGCTAGAATAAGGCAATTGCGCAAGGGGTACGGCAGTGGTTCTCGGGATCCTTCAACTCCAGGATCGCCCAAGCAACTGTTTAACTAAGGAGTCCTGGTTGTCCTTCAGTGACGGTCTCTGCTGCCCTAGCAACTAAATCCTGTCAGCGATAGCGGAAAACTTCCAAAACTTCCAAGTATAAACTAAGTTCACCGGCTTAATTATATATTTGAAGTCAAAGGTTGTTGATTAGGAGAGCGCGACTTGGTGCTTATTATATCGTGGTCGGATCTAGAGCGTCGCTTCGCGGCTACAGACGCAATATCTCTCCTCGAAGCGTATCGATGTATATCTACCTCGCTCGCAGTTGAAAGTAAAGTCGGTTGGTGTGCGCGGCTCCGCTGTTAGAGTCGCTCTTTATATTCTAATTTAAGACGCGGTATCTTTGTTCTACTAGCGTGACTTATTTGTTATTTCATTCTTGCGTTTTACAGTAACTCTGTACTTAGAAGTTGCAACATGTGCATATCTATAATGATGGTGTGTTATTTGTTATATACCATTAACTTAACTTATTTTAACTAAATACATTATTTGTAGTTTATCTAATTTTGATTAGATAAACTACTAGATTTCTAAACATTTATATATAGATTTAATTATTTTAATTATTAAATGTTTCACGCACTTCGCGAATTCTTAAAGTCTTTTACATTGTCATTTTAATTTAAATAATAATAACATAATAACATTAAAATGCGCGAAACTGTATCAGCTTCTATCATCGCGATTTTGATATTATGATGGTACTTTTACATTACCTTTTCCTTTCGGTGAGATTTAACTACCATTAGTCGCGGAGCATTCTCCCCTCAAAGATTGTCTTGGAGCTTGCGGGCTACCTCGACGACTGCGCAGTCATTGTGGAGTACTGGACATTCAACCGTGCGCTCAGACGCTTCATCTAGGGGCGAAATTCCTGAATACCTTCGATTTAAGTGCACCTTTGCACCCGTGGGTTAGTAATCGGGGGAGTAGCCTGTACTCCACCAAGTGAACCTAGCTGAGATGTATTGCGCCACCGAGCTCAGATTATCTTATTCTGTGATTGGAATGAATTTGTTTGCCCCGGAAGAGATGGAGCAACGTTATCGTTGTAGCTTCACTCCACATTCCTTATCGTGCTTTACACCGCGAAATATGACTATGTCTACTCCCATCCCTCGTTTCCTGAACGGGGTACAGCGTGGCTGCTCCGTTTAGATTTGGAACACCTTAAGTTCCCCTATCCGCGCCGCTTTACGCTAGGATGAGTACCCAGTATGTTGTTGACTGCTGGTATCGCTTTACGCGAAAATTTATTTCGCCTGGGTTGATGTCAGGATTTGTGACTTTGGCTTGGAGATCCGAGCAGCCAGATCCCTTTTTAAATTAAAACTAAAAAGAACGTGCCTATATGTCATGGAAACGATAGTAAAATTTTTTTTGAGGGTCATTAGGATACTATGGAGCAAATATATACTTTTTGACGAATCGGATTTTGACGTTTAACTAGTCAAGCTATTTTCTGTTTCCGGCGACATTTACAGACTCGGAAATACCTTTTGAGCAGTACGCGCAGTCTTTATCGTGGTGATATTTTAAAAAGGCAAGTGACGAACTGAAGTAATTGGCACGACGTGGCTCGCGAACGGCGAATAGAAAAGCTCGCTTCGGCAACCGAGTGAAGGGTGGATAAACAAATTCGCGCTGGCTGTGTGTGTGTTTGGGCCCGTAACGACCCCAAAGTAGGAATTCACGCCCCACTAGTATACTCGAAGGTAGCCTTTCGATTCCCTTGGCGTATTCAGGGAATTTAAGGAGCGTATAATCCCGCAGCATATACAACCTCTCTTGGATGCTGCAATAATCAGTTTTGATAGGTGTAGGCAATAAGACAACTGTTTCGTACGTCATGCCAGGCATGTGTTGATACCTATAACTTAAACAGCTCCCTCCCAGTGTTATATCTCACATCTCCGTGGGAAATAGTGAAGTATCGCGAAACGAAGGAGTACTTGTAGTAATTATAAACACTATTGTTTAGGGTCCTGGGCCATGCTAAGAGATATTTATGTATTGTAGTTATACCTGTCAAACTTATTCATGGAACGATGGTGGTATCACCGCCCTGCGCCCAGTGTGTTTAACCTTTTAGGGCAGATGAACATTGACTCAGTTTAATTGGTGATATTTGTGTACCTTAAATCAGTTCATGTATTATTTTGATTTACTAGACGGAAAGATTGTGTGGAATAACCCCGTAACCGTTGTGATATTTTATCCTTATTTGAGTGGGTTATACGACTAACTGTTTCAAAATTTAATTGTTTTATTTCAACTAGCATTAGTTCTGAAACCATTACTTATAAAGTTTATAGACTTGGGAGAAGTTCGAGTAGAACGGTTCTGTTTATGTAGGAGTAGTACCTATTAGTAGACGGGTAAAGAAATACGAGTAACCAGCACTGTCTCGCTGGTCGATGCTCTTTGGCGAATACCCCTTATCGTGAACTGAGGCAGTGGCGCCCCTATACCTAATTGTGTACTGTGTTTCTGACTGTTTAGCAGGAGACGGAATGGTTAGCTGAGATTCCTGTCGGTAGTTTTGAATCTCCTCTCGCACCACGGTAACATTTTTGGCGCTCGCTGTTGACGCCTGTTCCGTCGACCGGCGACGTGGTCCGGCCTAGTACCGATTTGGACCGTGGCAACAAAACTATAAACGATTAAATGAACGTGTTTCAACTAATCCTAGTACCTAGTATCCAGTACTTCTTATTATTGCATTCATTTGCCTTGGCACACTGGAGATCAGATTTTAAATAACATCTTGGGGGATATTCTCCAATTCTGTTATTACTGCATTTACCAGTTGATTATGGTTAACATCTGGGGGACTATAACTGCCAACTGTCTTTTTAAGGGCATCCCATAGATGCTCCATGGAATTTAAATCGCGTCTGTTAGCTGCACATTTAATTAATTGAAGTTCACCTGCATTTAAGTAGTGAATAACTTATCTAGCTACGTGGGGACGAGCATTATCTTGCATGAATACAAAATTAAGCCCCAGGTAGGGAGAAAACTGCATTACATGTTTAAATATGACATTTTCAAGATAATAATCTGCATTTATGGATCTGATACGTATGGGAATCAACCCTGTACGACCATTAAAACAGATGCCTCCCCACTACTAAACCTCCACCGAATGGAATTTTTGGAGCAATATTGCGGCTCGCAAATCTCTCTCCTGGCCTTCGTCAGACAAGCTCTTCCCCATCCCAATATTTTAAGTTAACCTTAGTCTCATCTGAGAACAAAGCTCTCCTCCAATTATCAACCGTCCAGTGTTGATGATTTCTAGTGAAACGTAGTCTAGCAACTCTGTGTTCCCTAGTTAGCAAATGTTTTTTTTCCGGTCTTATACTACTCAATCTATCTCCATTTAATCGTCTTCTCAAGTTCGCGATGATAGCAGTACATTGCGAGCAATTGCAAACCCATTTCTTAACATTGTATCAGTGCTCATTTCTTGCATTCGTTGACCGTTTTCGCCCTTGCTCCGTTCTGCGATTGTAAGATCCTTTCTGATTAAAGCGTTCAACCATGCGACTTATAGTGGAATGGTTTCTTCCTAACAAATTAGCAACATAATGCGTAAAACACCCTACTTCCAGTAAAGTTGACGCCTTTACTGCGCTTGAACCGATAAATTTCTTCGACGATTCATTTTTAACACTAAAATTTTTAAAACTAACACTACTAGCAAGCACCACAACACCTTCAAGTAAAACAAATCTTTTGCTAATCAACGATTTTCGTGATAACAGTGTGCTCAACTTTTGAGAAAATATAAAATTAGGACAAGTATGACTTTAAAGCAAACTACTTTTTGACAGCATGTATCTTGAATATCAAATAAGACCCTTACCTATAAGTCGAAAAATTAGTAACCTTAGTCATAATGGTTATCTTAAAATTAAAAAAAAAACTAAGTGGGAAGTTCATTTTGTCCATGAGTTTAATTGTTCAAGTTTCAGGGCTGAAACGTCAAATTCATTCACTTATTTCCAATACTAAAGCGACACTTTTAATCACAAAGGATTTAAATTTTACTTCAAGTGCCGTGGGAGTTAAACTGCCCTAAATCCCGCATAAACAAGATATATTCATGGCAATAACAAAAATTATCCGATAAAAACTGCATATTCAAGGGCTACTATAGCTTTTCGCAAATAAAATTTAAATAGAATTTCCTGTGAAGCAGTTTGTTACGCCCTCGTAATTAACAATAAAAAAGTTACTCTGTTCTCCCTTCAGAAAATTGAAATAAGTTAACATCTGACAAATAATGGCAGAGCCATCTATCGCTTATATTAGGAGGTATTTTAATATAAATAATATAAAGAAGAAAATTCCTCTTAAAAATGGCTTAATTTTAAAATTCAATTCGACGCAAGTGAAAAGTCATCAAACTGTAAAATGGACAATTATAAAAGGCTTCTCAGCAAAACATCTTTAACCTAACTAAATAGATAACAATATAAATGTTTGCATTTCCAAACAGAGTGACACAGCACAAGCAGACCAATGGTTTCGTCATAGTGTGGCTCATCAGTGCTGGGTGGCTGGACACGCTGATTGAAAGTGTAAAACTTCCCTTTAAACATATAAACCTGTGTGGGTGTCAATGACAAATAATGGCAGAGCCATCTATTGATTATATTAGGAGATATTTTAATATAAATAATCTAAATATAAATACAAAAAATATTTTAAAATGCGTGCCATTTTTAGGAGGAATCTTTTTCTTTATATTATTTATATCAAAATACCTCCTAATATAAGCAATAGATGGCTCTGCCATTATTTGTCATTGACAAGGTTTATATGTTTATAGGGAAGTTTTGCATTTTCAATCAGCGTGTCTAGTCACCCAGCACTAATGAGCCCCACTAGGCCGAAACCATTGCTCTGCTGGTGCTATATCACGCTGTTTAGAAATGCAAACTTTTATATGTTTACCTATTTAGTTAGGTTAAAGATCTTTTGGTGAGAAGCCAAGAATTGTCCATTTTTAAGTTTGATGGTTTTTCACTTGTGGCGAATTAAATTTTAAAATTCGTGCCATCTTTAGGAGCAATCTTCTTCTTTATATTATTTATAAGTTAACAGCTATTTCAAATTTTCTAAAATTATTTTAAGTAGAAATAACCTAATAGTATTTCTAAGCTAGACACAAAGTTTCTCAGACTTTAAAATACATATTTAAGAAAGTTTAATTTATGCACTGTTATTCAACCGTGGGTTTTGGAAATGAAATCCATAGTGTAGAAATAAACTGAACATTGAAAGGAAATAAAGCAATTGTACGAAATATAGTGTCTACAAGGAAAGGACCCACTTGTAATAAAGAAGTTCAAAGAATCCACTGCAATTATGGCATCATATACCTAAGTCTCCCAACCTGAGAAATTTAGGGATCGTTGCGAAATAGAAGCCGATATATAACAGTTCCAAACCGCGTTCCATCATGAACACACAACCAATAGTTTGAAATTTGAGACCTTTGATTGTTTAAATCAGCAGTAGAAAGGGAATGACAAAAAGTTATCAAAACCAGATCAACACAAGATAATCCCATTTTATTTCGTCGACCACGGCGATGCATTAACCAATTCTAAATGCTTTGAGAGAAGATTATTTGATTGTGATTATGTGAATTCCACAAAACGCTTTTCTCGCTAAAATATTAGTCAAGTAATTGAAACATATTATCTCTGATCAGTAGAGGGCAGTTTACGGAAGAGTAATGCCAGAGAAAACCATAAAATTCAAGTTTATAAAACAGTGAAGTTTTAGAAGATTTTATGTGAAACTCGCAACAAATAAGGAAATCAAGGCTTGAAGATTTAGCGGTTGGCTTGGCAACAATCCTAAATCCTAACTCTAATTCCAGAAAGTAACCAGGAAGAAGATATGTTATCAACAATCACATGCTACAACGTAAGTGAATGTTTTGAAGTTCTAAAACTAATATTTTTCTAAAAAGAAGCCCAAACTAACTTTACAAAACCATTCACGCTAAACTTAATTTAATTTCAATCTAACTAAACTTTTTCTACCTTAATGTTAAATCTTTTAGAATACACAGTCATTCAGCTGCCTGCTTACATTGGGCAGACAAAGCTCTAAAGGATCTAACCTAACCAATCATTACATTTTATTGTATAGTTGCCTGTAGAATCTTCTATTCAAAGAATTAAGTACTTGATTGCACAAACTTTTATCTTATCCTTTTTTTCTATTTGAAATTAAATAAATGTATAGAACTCATTGTGGTTTGTTATACAATGGAATACAAACATATGTTGTAAATAAATTTTGGTGTGACCCACACAATTTTACAATAAATATTGAAATTAAAGTATAAAACTGTATCTCCACGTAAGACGTAGCGGCACAGTTAAATTATTGTCCGGATTTCTCCCTCAAGTTTATTAAAAATAATAAAGTTTGAAAGTAGTGTGCTTACCTACCACTAAAAGCTAAAAATTATGTAGATTAAAGTACGTAATACAGTAATTTAATAAAATTGCTCAGCGCTGCCTAAAAGGTAACCAACAATATGTTGATAAATCAAATTAACCGTCAATGTTAATATCATGCAATTTTACTTTCTTTAGCGCTTTTACCTTCAAACTATTCGAAAGTGCATAAAATTACCTGTACACCTTAGGACTAGGATGCTTTTTAATCCCTCGCTGACGTTTGAGAAACAAACATTTCTCTCGGGATTAAAAAGGGCACTTTAGTGCCTTGGTATATAATACATTATGTCTTAGAATTATATTCATACGGAAAGCATAATTGTTTTAAACCTTGGAATCGCTAAACTTCTATGTTATACGAGGGTTGCCTTTTATGTTGTTACAAATGACCACTAGATGACGCTAGTGTAATAATTTATTGCCATATTCGTAAAACTTGACATTTTGTATTGTAAAATCCGTGGCGGCTTAGAAATTGATAGAATAGTTTGTTTACAGTGCGCGTTTAAACAAAGTAATTTTGTGAAAAAATGGAAATTACTCGTGAAGGTTTTCGTTGGATGATTTTATACGATCTTCGTAAAGGCGTAACTCAGCAACAATGCTTAGAATCGCTTCGTTTAACTTTTGAAAATGAAGAACCGTCAGAAAAGACTGTTTACAATTGGTATGCAGAATTTCGTCGTGGTCGTGCGTCCGTCAGTGATGAATCCTGTGAAGGTCGACCAAAATCGGTTGTGATTCAAAAAGACATCGATACTGTGCATAATATGATTCAAGAAGATCGACATGTGACATACCGTGCGATAGAGGCATCCTTTGGCTCCCGCAGACTGCAATACATTCGATTTTGCATCAACATTTAGCCGTGAGAAAAATCTATTCCCGATGGATTACGCATAATTTGACCGAAGCACAAAAACAGGCTCGTCTTAATTGGTGTAGGGCAATGCTTAACAAATGCGACCGAGGGACTGCAAAATCCGTCTACAACATCGTTGCAGGTGAAGAAACTTTTATGTACTCGTATGAACCGGAAATTAAGCAGCAATCCACTGTTTGGGTGTTCCAAGATGAACAGAATCCCACAAAAGTTGTTCGTTCGCGAAGCACATCCAAGAAAATGATTGCTTATTTCTTCGGTTGTACCGGACATGTCGCAAGTATTCCTTTAGAGCGTCGAAAAACAGTTAACGCTGAATGGTATACAATAATTTGTTTGCCAGAAGTCATCAAAGAAATCAGGAAAAATAATCAAAAACTTCGCATTACCCTCCATCATGACAATGCCAGCTCCCACACAGCACGTCGAACAATTGATTATTTGAAGGAGAA
>JAHWXV010156537.1:0-14019 GCA_024586415.1 Phrixothrix hirtus
TCTTTTTATGAGCTTCCGCAGCTCGTTTGCCTTTTTTGAAATAAAAAAGTAAAATATGGCGAAAATGGACGTTCTTTTCTTCCATATTTGCAACCGTGCAATACACACAATAGTTTGGTATTAACCGGCGTATGTTTACAAATAGGTTAGGTGGAACGTCGCTTTTCAGTTGCGCAAGTGCGTTGTGCGAGAGCACTGTGGAAAAGAGATAGCAGAACGAGTAAACCTACTCCGATTAAAAAACCGAACGAACTTATTTGCCAACCCAATACATGAGTGAATTTTTAAAAGCAATTGCCTAAATGTCGTTGAGTGATGGGATAAATTTGGTTGTGGAGTTAAAAGATTTTGGCTCCCTATGTCGCAAAGCAGATTTCTAATTTTATTAAGGAGTCTTCGATTTGACAACAGACTCACACCAGAGCCAACGAAAGAGCAAGATAAGCTTACTGCAGTAAGGGAAGTATACGATATTTTCGTAAAGAAATGTCAAGACATGTACAATGTCAGTGATATTTTAACAATTGACGAAATGTTACCAGCATTTCGAGGGTATTGTGCATTTAGACAGTATATTCCCTCAAACCCACCAAATATGGAACAAAAATATTTTTATTAGTGGGTGCTAAAATGCACTACACTAAAAACATTGAATATATGTTGGGCAACAGTCGTAAGGACTTTATAAAGTTGAAAACAGTGCACAAGCCATTGTAGAAAGATTAATTCATCCAATTGTAGGTACATTAAGAAATGTAACTTGTGACAATTGGTTCACTTCATTTGGACTAGTAAAATCACTTTTGAAAAATTATCAACTGACTTTTGTAGGAATGGTAAAAAACATTAAAAAGCGTTACTGTTGGAACTAATAAATACTAAGAATCAACCAAAATTTAATAGTAGATTTGAATTTTCAGATGACATTAACAATCATCTTATATGTTCCTAAAAAAAGAAAGAGCATGATATTAGCATCTTCTATGCACCATCAAATTGACCCAGAGAGTGGTGAAAAGTATAAACCAGGCATAATTGTGTTTTATAATTTGACGAAAGGTGGAATCAACACAATTTATCAACATTGTGCTACCTATAATGTAAGGAACAGTAGAACATGGCCTATGGTTATTTTTTATTCGTTTATGAATATTGGTGCCATAAACTCTTATATAGTATATCTTCAAAATAATGCCATGGAATGGTATATCGACGTGTACATCTAAAGCGACTGGCTCTCACTTTGACGGAGGATCATTTGAAATGGCGTACTAGTATGAAGAATTTACCTTTAGAAATTCGTCGCCAAAGAGAAGAGGTTGTAGGCAGTACATCCACTAATCAACCTAGAGACAACCCATCTAACCCAAGTGTTATCAATATAAAAAACAAAGCAAAACAAGATTTTTCTGCGAACTTTGCAGAAAATTTATATGCTTAAGACATTCACACTGTATTTGCAATAATTGTTTGTAAACATGTGTCATATGTGCACTTTAAGAAAAAACAGTGAATGGAAACTTCAATGTTTTGTATTTTGTGTAACGTATGATTATTTTTTAAGTTTTATCAACGTTAGTTAAAATACAAAAAAAATAAATGTTTTTAAAACCAGCAAGCAATTATCAATTTTAAAAGCCTCTAAGCATATAAATACTGAAGCTTATAAAATTTTTCCCATTCTATTATCAGTGGGCTGGTGTGGATACTGTAAAATGCTGGGAGTTGAGGTGAAGGGGGTGGTAGTGAGAGGGGTTTGGTGTATGGGTGCATGCAGTGGTTGTGAAGGTGAAGGCTTGTTATTGGGTTTTGCCTACCGCACTAAGGGAATGGCACGATTGGTAATATTAGTAGTAGTAGAGGTAGTAGTAGCTATTATCAGATTTCAAAAACAATGGAAGGGGCTACTAGACTAAGCGCAACTGGCCGTGAAATATATAGGAGCACAACCACTGCAGGGTTAATAAAATATTGCCAGTAAGGTATTCCTCTGAACTATTTTGTATTTTATTACATAAATAACTAAGATAAGCATTGTGCTCATATGCGAGTAATGGTGTTCTAATTTTTATGCGAGTAATAGTGCATTGAACAGTAATTATTTGTTTAATACATTTACAGATATTTAATAATCAGCTGAGATGTGTAAAATCATATGCGTCATTCTGTTGTTAAGAGACTTGTAGTCGGGCAATCACTTATTGTTAAGCACAGTAGACTAAGTTAAAAGCAGAGGTGAACTGAAAAAGCTTTAATTGCAATTATTTCAAAAACTATGGAATTTAGATACACGATTTATAACTGTTTTTTGTTGTGCATACCAAGATGTAGCTGCTATTAATGTAATGCGCTTATTTTTGAGACACCCTGTAGTATCAAGTATGAATAAATATAATTATTTAAATATTTTAAAACAAAATTTACACTAAAGCGTAGAAAAATTAAGGTTAAATGAAGATATTATTGTATGCAAGATAATGATCCTAAGCATATGGCAGACCTCAAATTATGGTTATTCTACAATGTTCTAAAACATCTCCATACACCTCCGCAACCCCAGACCGATATCCCATTGAATATTTGTGGGATTTATTGGAACGTAGAATATGCCAACACAACATAACATCAAAAAAAATGTTAAAAATGTTTTAAAAGAAGAATGGGGTAAAATTAGCCCCACAGAAACATTTAAGCTTGCGCATTCTATGCGAAAAGGATTGAAAGAGGTACTCAAAAGAAAAGGCTACTCTACCAGTTATTAATATTTAAATAAATATAAATAACTTTTGTGTTTTTTTGCTTTGATCTATGCAAACTTTTTCTACCAAATCTTTTTAATATATTACGTTTTTATTTTGTTATTTCATTGTATGGTAATTTTTAATTTACTAAGTATCACTACCAAATATATTAAGTACATAAACAATAACTTTGTTGTAAATATTCATTTTGTATGTTTTAGGAAATTACAATTCAATATTGTATTTATAACGAATATATGTGATGAATTGCCAAGATTTGTGACGATATGCAGTTTAAGAATAAAAACAAAACATTCTTCTCGGTTATTTAGAAAAAAACAAGGTTTATTAATTTATAATTACATTTAGAAGATAGGATTATTTAAATATTCTGTTTTCATGTGTTAAAAGGATATGTATTTTTCACCAAAATTCCAACTAACATTTTTTTACATTCCCTTTAGGTTTGGGTTATTGAGGTTCAACTGTATTTTAAATGTATTTTTATTACAACATATCAGATATGTAAAGAATTACCAAATAATTTTTGAAATTAAATATCATTTCTTAAAGTTCCATCACTCACACATTCTTTTAAAATTGGTTTATGTTTGGAGTTGCAACCAATAGATTAAAAAAGATATTTTATTTAATTTCTTATGTTAGATTATAAGCATAAACACAAATTTGTTGAAAGTAATAGTTATGTTAAATGGTTTAGGGTCTAATACCCATTTAAAGTACATCTTAAGGACTTCAACATTTATTTTATTAGAAAAATATCTAAAATTCTATTCTAAGAAAATTACATATTTTTGACTTGGCTACAAAGATAAGTTTCTTGTTCCTACTTAATACCAGACATAAAAAAAAGATCAATTCGTGTCACATTAGGAAAACAAACAAGCCAAGCATGGTTTTTACAGATTAATTTCCTTGATCAGAATATAAAAGGTGTATACCTATGAAATATGGATTTTCCTAAAGATGGTGCCATACATATGTTCTTATGCATGGTGATTTTACATCTATAGTATTTTGTTTGGCTATTCCTAACCTACAAAATCATACACGTGGAAAATTATGTAAGTGTAAATATCAGTCTTTTTCTATTTTGAAAATGTCAAATTTCATTCCAAAAAAAAGACCATTTGTGAAGTTTTGATTCATTATTTCATTTTGAAGAAAACTGCTGCTCAAACTTATGGAATACTTGAAGAAGCGAACAACAAATATGTACTATCTCAAGACACTTGTGAATGTTAGATCAATCGATTCAATGCTGGTGCTTTCGATGTGAAAGAAGGCTAAGGGAAAACCACCAAAAAAATTTGACGATGCAGTGTTGCAAGCATTGTTGAATGAAGACTCCACTCAAACTCAATCACAATTAGCAAAAGTATCAAGTGTGACTTAAAAAAGTATTAGTGAGTATTTGTACATGATGGGAAAAATTCAAATGAAAGAAAATGGGCACCACATGATTTGACTGAAAGACAGATGAAGAATCGAAAAGTTGTTGCATCTTTATGTCATATGCAAAAAAATTTAAATCGGAGGGTCTATTTCTCCACAAAGATTTAATTTTAATTTTGCCCAAAACTAACAACAGTCGAACAACTATGATAACTTAATCTAAGCGTAGGCCCTGAAAGTAAAATTAAAAAGGTCTGCAGATGTTAGCTGTATAAATAAATTTAACATTATAACAATTAAATAGGGCATTTAATAACATTATCAAAAAGTTTTAACAAAGATAAACAACAAAATGCTATACATTATTCAAAAAAAGGTGAGTATATTTAAATTATTTTCTTGCTTTAACTATTTATGACAAAATTCAGATCATAAAAATAAATCCTGCTTGATCTTTTATAGCTTTATAGTACAAGAATTTAACCTTGTCTATGAATGAGAAATGAATTTAAATTGTTAGCGCAATACAGCTCAAAATCTGTTTTATAATATTGGTAATCTGAACTTAAACAGGCAACGATATAACCAACCTTAAGCTATGAATAGCCACTTAACTTTTCAGATCAGCTTCAAAGGAATTTTTTTAAAATTGAGATGGCTCCTGTCTAAAGTTTCCAAACATCAATCGAATCTTAGACTCGTTCAAATACATTATGGTTTTCTACGTAAAAATAGAAAATTTTACTCGTGAAATCTAGAATCCACCTCTAAAAGTTGAAGAACAAATATTACTATCTAAAATTCATCAAAAAAATTATAAAGGAAACACCTGAAAGATTCCTTCAAACATGGGTTCTATAGGGAAAAAAAATAGCAACTACAAATTCTTTAGTTGTTAAATTAAATGCTGCAAGCCTACTAGTTGCATTAAATAACAGTTAAAATTTGCAATTTAAATAATAAAGAATTAAATGTTATGAATGCAATCGCCTGCTCAAAGGCGAATGCTAGTTGATCATCATCTCCAAAGCCTCGTATCACGCAGTTACAAATTACTTGATAAATAATATAAATATTAGGCTTAAACTGCCCTCTATGTTTCCTGATAAATATGAAGTAAACAAAATTAAAGTAAACTTCAAAAGGAATTATTGTTGGTAATATTAATATGAAGAACTAATTAAAACAAAACGCACCTGGGACAAAATAGCCATCGGTGTACCAAATAAATTTTAACAAAAATAAATTAAGAAATTTACTTCCAGTTTAAATATTAATACGTCTATAACATTTCAAAATAAAGTAATTTTAACAACCAAAAATAAATTAGAAGTTAGTTTATACACTTAAGTATCAAATAAAATAGAAGCAATTTACTGCAAGTACAAATTAAACTCTGTTTAAAATTAACCAAAAGAAAAAATAATTGATACGATTTTCCAAACCATAAAAAAGTCATCAGTAAACTTCTGAAAAGATATCAATGGAAGAATTTTTTGTATCAAATTGTCACAGGTGATGAAAAATGGATATATTTTGAGAATCTCAAACGAAAAAAATTATGGGTTGATCCAGACCAACCATCGACATCGTCTGCAAGACCAAATTGCTTCGGAGAGAAAATAACGCTCTGTTTGGTGGGATTAAAAGAGTGTTGTTTATTATCCACTTCTCAAATCTGGTGAAAGGTTAATGCTGCTCTCTACCAACAATAAATGGTCAATTTAAACCATGCATTGATCATAAAGCATCCAGAATGAGTCCAAAGACATGGAAAAGTGATTTTTCTACATGACAATGTGTTGTCACACCACAAAAGTTCTCAAAGAAACTTTAAAAGAATTGAATTGGGATATACTATCTCATTCGCCATTTTTGTCAAACATTGTTCCTTTGGTTTATCACTTGTTCCAGTTGATGGTGCATGGATTGGCTGAGCAGCACTTCGCTAATTTTGAAGAAATAAAAAATGGGTTGATTCATGGTTTGCTTTGAAAGATGGAAGTTTCTATCATGGCAGAGTCCATCTTTTGTCAGAAAGATGGGAAAAAAATTATAACATCAAATGGTGCATACTTTTTGTATAAATAGCTTTAACCATTGACTTCAAATTAACATGTATTTTTCCTTAAAAAATTTGCACTTCATAGGTATACACCTTTTAAAATATTCAGCCATGTTTCTAGATATGTACTATCAGATATTTTAATTTTGACTCCTGACTTTGGCAGTAAATAAAAAAATTAGTAACATGAATTAGATGAAATAAAAATTATTTAATAGTGAATTTAAGTGTATTAAATATAAAAGTTTCAAAATTATAAACTTTCTCTTTTTGCTGTCACAAATATGTCATAATTTGTGCTGATTTTGAGTATTATTTTACAAACATACCACATTATAAATTAATCTATAGGGTGTCTGGAAATTGCATGCACAACATAATCACATTTTTTTATCCAAAAACATCAATTTAAGTAAATTTACCTATATTGAAGGTTGCATCATTTAGCCGCTACAGGGCTCTAAAGTTGGTGAAAAATTTTTGAATAACTTGGAAATGTATCAATCGATTTTGGTTATTTTTCGTCCAAAATTTTTGATGTCGAAATTTTAGTGCAAATACATCTGCGTGGACAAGATATCTCAAAAACAAAAAGGCTTAAATAAACAAAGTTTTACATTTAAGTTTGTAGCATCTGGACACGCAACAACTACATTTTAATTAAAATTGGTCAACCGGAAGTGTCACTTTACTCTTGTGATATTTTGATTTTATGTGATTTTTTTAAAAACAACTCAAATGATTTTTTTAAAACTTGCCATGTTTCTTATGCTTATGATGCTATTTTATGCAAACCAATGGGATTCTCTGAGAAAATTCGTTGAAGCAAGTTATCAAGGAATATCTCAAGAGCTAAGCAGCATTTTGCACATCCAGTAATTTGGATGGGTGACCTGCAATTATCGTTCCCAAAATAAACAAATAATATTTTAATCTTTTTTGGACATTATTTGCATATTTATAGTACATAAGAGAGTTATGTGTTGTCTCACACCAGATTTTTGAATATAGTATGGGTGTATTAAATGTTTCCTTAACGCAATAGTTTTGAGAATGCCAAATACATGTCCTAAGTGTCTGGTGCTTATTTTTAGACATTGCTCAACTCTATTTAACATTTGTTTCTTCAATTCTACTGTTCTTATGGTACGTTTACATCCTTAATCCATTTTTCTTGGCTCGAAACTACCATTTTCATGTAAATGCCTTTCAATATGGGGAATGTTTGGTGATTTGGGACTGGGTGATTAGAGAATCTTTCTCCATAAATTCTAACACTTTCATAACCATTGTTTTCACAAAAACCATAAATCTTAGGCATATCCAGCATTTCATTATCTGTGTAATTATTCATGATAAAGGATAAAAAATAATAAATGTTTACTAGAGCTACAATTTGGTACGATATAATTTTATAAATGTCAGATAAAATAAACATCAAATAAGCAAAGCACTCTACAAAAGTAATGCTACGCTAATTTAACATCTATATCTGTGGTCATGGTATGCAACTGAATTTAATTAAAAATTTTCAAGAGACAAAAAGTTTGCAAATGAGATTAGTAAAAAAATATGAATGGATTATTAAACTTCATCCAGACTATTGTACTAAACTGCAAGCTGAACCTCATTGCAAGCCTGAACATTATTCAATCAACGTCCACATTGTAGAATTGAACCGCGAACCAAATGCTATTGTGTGTTCACAAAAAAGTTCACAACATTCCATCTAAAGTTAATATTTATAGTGGCTACAACATTTGATTCAAAGTTTATTAGACAATTTTGCCAGCTGAACGCAAATCCCCATGCGTGTGAAATTTAAATAATTGTGATATGAGAAGGAATGGATTGGTTAGAGGCAAAGTCTTTAGAATTAATTAAGGAACACGAGAATTATAAAATTTTGTGGAATGTTAAACATCCATAGCATTTCAGTAAATTAAAAAAAACAAGATGCCTGATATGAAATTGCGTCAACGTTAAATTTGGAAGTTGAGGCATGTAAAAAGAAAATAACTACAAAGGAAATTTCAAATCTTATCTCTGAATTAAAGCAGTTTTAGGTAGATTAATATATTTTACGTATTGACGACAAAGCACTTTCATATAATTATAAATAGTTACTGTTTGACTAGAAGTTTAAATTAGTTTCCTGGATTTTAAATCAAATGTGCAGCTTACTATGCTTTATTAAATGTCAAAAAGATCCATATGTACATATTTTTAATAGTACATATTTTAAAAATTGCAAATATGGTATAAATTGCTGTGACTGCTAAGTTTAAAGTATTAATGTCTACTGCACATTCTGAACTAAACTAAATCACACAACTTCCAGCAGGGCAATATAGTTTGCCTTAATATTTGAAGTTTGACTTGTTGGATGGTTTGTTGAAAATTTAGTTACACAAGCATAGCTTGGTGTTCGGTTCAAAATTCGACTCACTGTTCAGTTTGATAGTCTGGATGCAACTCTACACATAACATCAATTTTAATACAATTTCGTGTTTTCAAAATTACTCTTTAATTACCATGAAATGCTAATGAAAGATAAAAACCTATTTACCAAATTGATTGACACGTTTTCAAGCTATTTAAAAAAAATCACAAATCTTTTACAAACTATGGAACCCTCTAATAGCTAAACAATGCCAACTTTCAATATAGGCAAATTTACTTAAATCGATCTATTTTTGGATTAAGAGTATGTGGTTTTTGTTGTATACCTGGATACCTAACATATTAGTAGTATTCATTTCAATAGATTTACAAAATGCAATGTACTTTTAAATACTTTGAAGGTATTGAAAGTTTTTAAAAACGTGAGTGATGTTACAACTTTTATCTTTAACACACTGTTCAGGTGAATTTAGAACCTTACTACAATGTAACAATAGAATAATACATTGCAGATATATCATATAAGGATAGCAGCGTTGATGACCTATTTGGTTGGCGCAATAGGCAGCCTGAACTGTTTGCCGAACCAGAAGATATGCTTAGTACAACAACAGTTTTATTATTATGTTTACTGTTATTATTATTATATTTTTGTGCACGGTGGTACCATCAAAGACCCAAGCCAAAACGAAGAAAATTATATATTAGAAAATTTTTCTGCTTTCTAAGAAGAGGCAGAACACCTGTTTAATTAGACAATGATTATTCACTTGTGATACATTTTTAAATATATTAAGCTTTAGTAAAATGTGATTGTTAACTAAATTAATTGAGATTATATCTCTATTTACTTTACATTAATCTTTACAAGAGTTTTATTGCATTATTTCAATGTACAATTTTTGTTATTTATTTTATACAATTAAAAAAAAGTGTATAATATAATTTAATTACATTTGACAGATATATAATGTAAATTCTGGTACATTATGCACCTTTTTAAATATTACACAGGGTTTTATAGTAGGACGATTGAAAAATTTCATTGAGTGATTCTCTAGACATTATTAAACGTGTTTCAAGCTATTCGAGTCAATACAATTTGAAAACAAGATAGAACCAATCCAGAATGAAAAGAACCAAGCAGATCATCATATCTGTGCAAACTTGTTTCTTGATATTTGATTCATTAGCATTATGATTGTTTAAAGGCATTTGTCAGTGACATGGTGACAAGTTATTTTAAGAAATAGACTCACCTGACATTTTTTTGTTTTTTGCACGGATGACATGCTGGATTCTTCTCATTTTGGATTAGCTCTACCATTTTAAAGCAAGAAGGTGGCCATCAAAATAAATATTTGATAAGTCAGTTTTCAGTATGAATTATTAATTTAAACAAACAAAACTAAATTTTTATATCAGTTGCAGAGTTGCAGCTTTTTGTTTGAGCAGCTGTTTTTAAGCTATTATTAAAACTTTTTATATGCTATAATTACAGTCTAGTGAGTTCTGTTGTGATAATCTTAGCAGCTAAATAATAGTTTTTTCCATTCTCATTTTAATTCCTATGTACAAAGATAAGCTGTTATAAGTGAGTCCTCACTTTAGCCAAGAATGGAAAACAGATACTATTAGAAATCAAGAAATTGGTGGAAATACTCTTCTGATATTTGCCTTAAGAAAACGCACTTGATATTTAAATCAGAGTAGTTAACTTCGGGCAATCAAACCTCCATACAAAACAGCTTGGTAAGGCAATTAAGTCCTATATAGTTAATTAGTATTCAATATGTTGTCATTGTTTATATTCAAAGATGACTGGTGATATCGGTAATGAGAATAGTGAAAGTATCAATGGTAATTTGAAAAAGGAGGTATATTTAAAGTAACCGTTCACAAGCAATAATTCCTTCCTTATTAGTACTAGATGAGCCAAAAAGGATGTTATTGCCTGTTTGAATTTGGCACCAATCATACATTTTTTAAGGTTGGTCACACTGATTTTCATAGTTTAGTAGCATATCAAGCAGTAATTGTCCATTTATTAATATTAAACTAAAATTTAAAATTTTTACGTAACCTATTTTATAGGTTTTATTGTAATGTTTATTTACTGAAAATAATAATTAACTAATTATGAAAAAATTTATTTGCAACTAAAATAAGGTCAAATCAAATCTTAAGAAAATATTTACACCCAACTTTAGCTGATAAAAATAACCTAAATTGCAAGTCCAAAGTTCAACGTGGTAACAACCTTTTTGACACATTTGTTATACAGGGTGTCTAAAAAAACAACCAGCAACAAAAACTATTGATACTATGTAGAGCAAAATTTTCTTTGCATTTCATTTCAAAAATGATTTTCAAATTTTGAAAATTTAAATGATATAATTTGATCTGAATACAATCCTACTATTAAATAAACGAAATTATGAATTGAACTAAAGTAAAAATGTACTACTGTGATGTAATACCGCATATAAAAACATGTAATATCTATTTAGTACATGTGTGTGTGTGTATATATATATGTTTGTTTGACCTATAAAAGCTCCTTGGTGTTGTTTATTTTCTTTGAAATAACTTAAAACAATTTTAAGTGGGCTATTATACTTTAGAATTTAATTTTTAAAAATATTAATTGTTTTTTATCGTTTCATTGCTTTAAACTGCTTGTTACTAAAATGATTTGTTAAAACCACAAGATTCCAAATTGTTTTGTCTTAAATGTCAGACATGGAATTAATTTAATTAATTTTCTTTTAAAATTATAGCGTGTTCAATAGAGATATTGTAAAACAAAACTTCCAATTGTTTTTATACAGACCAGTAATAATATTATGAGGGTTGCTGTTTATGTATCTGGAATAAATAAAAATAAATATTTATCATTTAAAATGGTTTTATTGTTTTTTAAAATATTCTCCATGGTAATTGATACACTTTTGCATATGCTTGAACCAATTTTCATAGACTTTTTCCATTCACATTGAGGTATCTCCAAAACATACATTTGAAACGCATTAACCGCTTCTTCTGGCATCAAAAAGCGTTGAATACTAGTTTATTCTTTGCATACAGAAACAAAAAAAAGTAATTGGGTGCCAAATCAGGACTGTACAACAAATAATCCATCAATTTGATGGTTTGACTGGTTAAATATTGAGTTGTTTGGGCCAATGTATGAGAGCTCGCATTGCTCCGGTGAAGAATGATCCTGCATGGCGTGTTGTTTTTTCTTATTTCATTGCTGGCAAATAAATAGTTGTGTACTATTCAGAATTGACATTTCTACGATCCTCTACTGGCACTGTAGCCACATGTCCATTTAATCCGAAAAACAGATGACTATTTGCTTTGAAGTGCTTCTTGTGCAAACAATTTTTGTGGGGTTTGGCTCATTTTGAAAGACCCATACAGTCGACTGCTGTTTACTTTCGGGCTCATTTGTATAGATCTAAGATTCATCAGCTGTGTAGATGTTATTCATGGCTTTTGATGTACAACAATTGTATTTTTGGAGCATTTCTTTCCACCAATTAACAAGAGCCTGTTTTTGAGTGATTGTAAAATAATGCAGAATCCAACACGAGAAAATCTTTTTCACGGCTAAATGTTCATGTAAATTTGTATATATGCTTATCATACTAATGTACAGGGATGCCTCAATCTCACAGTATGTTACATGACAATCTTGAATTATTAGTTCGTGCACAGCATTGATTGTTTCTAGCACAACCCTACCGATTTTGGGCAACCTTGTTTAAATTCATCCATGAGCAAATGACGAAAACAATTGAATTCACTAAACTAGTGTTTTACAGTGATTTTAAATTGTATTTCACCACCAAAAGTCGAAGTGAGTTAATCAATATGCTGTTGTTGAGATAATCCGCATCAAAAGTGGTAGTAAACCATTGCGTGAAAGTGTTCGAGTTAATTCCATTTTTTACTATGATAAAATTTTCAAGTCAAAACTGTCAAGCTTTACGATGGGTCTTATACTACTAGTATTGCCAATTCCAGATATATAAATAGCAACCCTAATATTCCCTAAGAATTATTATTGTAAAAAAAAAGATGAATGGAAAATAGATTTTTTATCTATTTTGCTTTGCAAAAATTTAAGGTTTTTGCTTATGTGTTTGATTCGTGGACTGGAGGTTCAGAAATACTGTTTTAAAATATGTCAGGTAAAGTAGTATAAAATTCTTTTATCTTTATGTTGTAAAATAAATGTTTTTTGAAACAAACATACGTTCCATATTTCTAGATATACCCATGAGTAGTATACATCAAGGGCAATGATATTACTATTTGATACGACATGCACATGATTGGACTTAATACTTAATATTTTGAAAACAATTTTGAAAGAAAATTTTCTTCATAGGTTTTGTGATGCTAGTTATTTTTGGGTACCCTGTATATACACAACTGTTATTTTAATTGTTTTCACGTTTTGTCGATATTTTAGCATTTTGTTTATTGTTGACAAATTGTATGTATGTGGAAAGTGGTAATGATTTCACTTTCTAATTGATGTTTGCTAGTATGCTACCAATATCAACATTACCAGTGATTATAACTTCAATTTAAGAGGTGTGCATTTACATACTGAACTCATATACATGGTTATCAACTATCTGGAGCCCTCAAAATTTTAGGGCAATTATCGTCTTTTTGCTACATCTAAGGTATTTTAATAGATCAGAGATGCAAATTAAACATTTTTGTTTTGATCACCACAAAAATTTACGATAAACTTTATACGACCATCATTACCCTGTTTTCATCGCCATCAGAAATGGAAAAATATTGATTGCGGTCAGTGAAACCTTAAAAATATTTAGGAATTTTGTTTTTCAAGTTACTGAAAACTAATGTTATTGATCTGCAAAATTCCATTGTTGGCCAAATGCTTTTCCCTATTGTTTGTCTTTTTGTTCTTAGATGATTTCTATCGAATATGAACCAGTATATGCCGAAGATCCTTTGGTTCTTACCCTTATTGGCTGCTATCTTGTGATTAATATCTATTGCTTATCATTTTTTTTATTTTTTCCTGTTAAGGACCATGCTTGTCAACAATGTTAATGCTAGTATTATATTTTTTTAATGTCTTATTCAGAGTTCCCCCTTACTTGGAATTGTTAGGGAATTTTGTAAACATCTCAAAAGTCAGGCAATTTGACAAAACTCTGTAAAAGTCCGAGAATTCTATAATGATTCATGGAAAAATTTTTGTTTTTAAAAGTTCCGATATTTTTTACTTTATTAGAGTACTTATATATCAGCGTCCATACTCGGTACATATTTTATGTTTTAGTACATATTTTTAACACGAGTCAAAAAAGTATCATATTTTTACGAATGAGTACATAAAG
>JAHWXV010156673.1:0-16773 GCA_024586415.1 Phrixothrix hirtus
AACTGCATGTGTCACAGCCGCAATAGCATTCGTACAAATGAGGCGTCGCGCAGTCTAGCGATATCAACCAGTGCGCGCTAAACGAAACAGCGTGCCACCGTAGGCATGGCCAACATGACAGCGGTACTCAAACAATTTACAACAAATTGAAATAATAAAGAATTCTTTGCCTAGAATTACATAAACGGAACTCTAATAATTTACAATTGCCAACTAAATCCATTAAATTAATACGAATTTTATAGAAAATTCATAAGTGAATTTTAAACCGTTACACACTGTGTACCTTAGTCGTTTTGTTTCATTATATTAATGAATTAAAACAGTGTGCAATATTATTGTAGTAATAATTTGAAGATATGATTTTTAAAATTATGTATTTCAACTTGTCCATGATGTTATAAATTTTTCGAATAGTTAATTAAAAATAAAGGAATGTATAGTGAAGCTTTACTTTGAATAAAAATTGTTTTATGTAATAGCTCTGAATTAAATGTAACCATAAAATGAAATGAACTAATAATAGTAATTTTTGACATTCAATCTTATGTACAAGTGTCGGTGGAAAGAAGCTATTTTTACCATAGCTTGTATTGAAACAATGAAAACCTTTTATCCATTTTAGGAAAGTTATGCATTAACTTACCTGTGAATGCAACCGTATGCTTGCTGTACTACCATTTCTAACTCAGAATAAGTAAAGAATGTTTGAGGACCACCAGGCTCTACATTATTTGGGTACACAACTATTTTTCTTTTGCAGCGGCAATAAATCAAGTAGCCGCAATTCCTAGTCATTTGAATTGATAAGCTAACTCGTCGCTGTGCAATTCATATAAATATAACAATGAGATATTTTTTAATGAATCAAATCTACTTACTAAACCTTCAACTTCAAATTTATAAACTATCCACAAGAAAGTAAGTAAATAACAAATGTGAACCATTCCTTAGGTAGATAAATCGATTCCCACGTAAAGGGCGTGCCAATGTCGCATTTTAATTTTTCATTACCATAAAAAATTACCGCAATACATACCTTATATTCGCTGGCAAAGTCTCATAATTTCAGATGAACAGGCCGATAACCGTTAGGTATACAAAATAACTTCGTTGCTTTTGACGCTAGCATTATTGATAGAAATTTCTGGATTATTTATAATTTTCTTTACGAAAGTTCAGTATGGGTATTTTAAAGTACATTTATAAATTAATTGTTCTAGGAATAGAGATGTTACAGTACTTTCCCATATCTCATCTATCGGTCAACATCATATGGTTGACAGAAATCGATTTTTACTCAGAGTTAAAAAAGATTTTTTATTACATATCTTTTATCAGTTGTAATAAAGAAATATGCAGTATCCACAGAAATTTGTTCGTAGTTCTCTTTTTTTAATTATCCTATGGAAATTGTCTGGTTCCTCATATAGAGTAACTAAAACAAAATCTATAATTCTATCTTTTTCTGGTTTTATGTAGCAGCCGTTTTTTTCACAAATTCTGCCCTTCTGTACAAGTAATACTAAAAGCAATTTGTTTTATTGTGTTAAATAATTTAATTCTGAACTTCATGCTTCCATCATAATGCCTTGTGGTTTTTTTATAGATGTACTACTATTCCCTTTAAATAACAACACATTAAGTGTTTTGGTTGTTTAGTTTCTATATAAATTGTTTTACTCGATTTTTAAACAAAGGTTTACAATTCTAGTTTTTGGAATATATAAAACCAATACTATCTTATAAGCGATATTTTTAAAATAAACCTAATAAGATCAGTATTTTATTTTTAAATTGTTATTCAATATATTGGGCTTAACCATGAAGCAAACTTCTGTATTTATCTATTTACTTTATAAAACATAGAAGTGTAGCAGTTAAAATGTTCAACCAAAAATTATGAATTTATTAAAAGCTGTCAAGCTTTATTGCGAAAAGTTTAAATGATACCCACCTCAAACTCATTATCAATTTATAATGATCCCTGTTGTAATGAACAAATTTACGATGCACTGCTGTAATTAAAATTATAGTTTTTACCTTAAGTTTAATTTCTGCATGTTATCTTTTAAACAGAAGAATTATAAATATTGTTATTGAATAAAACTAAACCTCAGTATCTACTTTAAAGTCATAATATATTAGTTACCTATTTACTTTCTGATAATAAAATGCGTTTACAGGAAAGTGAATGACTACCTTAGTAAACTAAACTATTTATAAATAGAGGGCTTAAAAAGTACTTTAAGAAACCTTCCTCAACAATCAAAGAAACTAAATTAGGACAAGTGCAAATTATAATTTCGTACAATGTAAAGTATTACAAAAACAATAAGCAAGAGCTACAAACTTTATAGCCCATAGAGGGCAATTTTGGCGAAGTACAAGGTTTGTAATGAAAATTATGTACAAACTTGTTTATAAAAAATTGTACTGATTACAAATTTTTAATATTTGCTTATTAGGCAATTACATTTAACAATTACGAAAACACGGCGTTATATATATAAAACTAGCGGGAAAAAGTTAAGGATATTCTAAAGAATGTTAAATTCGATGACATTAACAAAGTGATATGCTCATGCTTCTGATAATTACCATATTAATGCATTGATATAAGAGAAATACTTTATTATAACTCAATGACAATTACAAAACAACAAGAAAATCAATTCAACTGTAAAAAAATAACAATCAACAAAAATTCAAGTTTAGGAATAATCGAAGCATAATAATGTGTATGACTACCGTTTTGTTGTATCACCTCTTGACAACGTCTGGGCATACTTAAAATTAAACTATCAATTTCTCTTGTTCAAGACTATTTCAAAGAGGTGGTAACACAGTTGCAGGAGGAGCAAGATGGTTTTCCAATGCTCTTTGAAGCATGTCCCAACAATGCTCAATGGGATTTATATCTGGGCTGAGCGGGGGTAACCGTATATGTTCAATTTCTTCATTTTCTAGACAATTAAGCACAGTACGGGCGTGATGTGGTCTATCATTATTGTTGAGAAAAAGAAACCCAGGCTCTACATCGGCTCTATAATTAATCACCATATTCTCCAGTATCTCCTCCATGTACAATTGAGCATTCATGTTGCCATTGAAAACATAAAGCTCGGTACGGCCACCCAAAAATCTCCACCCCATACTGTAACTGAATCACCGCGAAAAGGATACACCTCTTGAATAAAATTGAGATTACTACGATTAACTGGGTCCTCCATACACGAACTCTCCGACTGTCACTGTGAAGTCCGAATCGAGATTCATCAGAGATCATAACATGATTCCATTCTTCTCTTTAATTAACACGATAGTTACACCAAACATATCTTTGTCTTCGATCTTCTGGTGTTAATGGTACATGTCTTAAAGGACGATTACTTCTCAAATTTGCCCCATACAGCCGATTTAGAACTATTCGCACACGTATGTTTGTTCTTGTAGCGTCTCAAAGCTGATCGCATAGTCTGGGAGTTGTAGTAAATGGATATCTTCTTTCTGATAGCGTTAAAAAATCGATCTTCCCTTTCGTTGTTAACTCTTCGGCGGCCTGTTTTAGAGCGTTACTTAGCAGATCCATTTTCAGCATATCGTTTAGCTAGCCTACTTATCGCACTTTACCAAACGTTAAACCTATTGGCAACTTCCAGTTGGATACAACCAGTTTCCAAAAAACCTACTGCCTGATTTGCATATGGAAGAGTTAAATGGTGTCTGGACATTCCTTTTAAAAGACTAAATTGAAAAAAGTAAAGGGCAACTTAAGCTACTGGGCAATAGTGAACGTTCAAAATTTAAATTAAATGAATACTTTGACAACTTAGCTCGAATAACTTTAAAACCAAATACACTTTTGATTGACTTTTTTAACAAAGATTTTCATAGATAACCGTTTTTTCGATAAAATAAAAAAGTTAAAAAAAATGTTTTATGTGTATGTTTTTTTTCGTATATCCATAACTTTTTGCTATTAGTTTATAAATACATGTATATAAATATACAATCAAATGCGTTATAGAATTCTTTGCTATAGCAATGTCACTAGCAAGAAAATTTTATTTGTGATATATTATTCATTAATTATTTGTTATTCATATTTGAACTTTAATCCTTGGGTTAAAATTTTCAAATTCAACACACCTTACATCTTGTTTTATTTAAGTGCCAGTTTTGTCGTACGCATAGCATAGCTTTAAAGATCAAATGCATCTATATAGAAGTATACTTTCAAGCTTGAATTTAAATCGTTCGCACTGAATGCGCTTGTTACATATTTAATGCTTAGGTGTTGATGCTTAGATATCTAGCACGCAGTTATGTGGCTAGCGATGGTAACTAACTTCTCGTCGTGACTAAACATAAAAGTTTCTATACGCCAGCTGACCATTATAGCTTGGGCGGAGCCAGACAGACAAGGAAGAAGGCGCGGCAGAAACTGAGACACCGAAGTGCAAACCCCAACACAAATTTTCTTAAAAATTTCATAACGGTAATTTAAGCCTGAATTTACAAAAGGTTTAAGATGGACTTATAAACTAAAATGTAAATTAAATCAAGTATTTGTCATTGCATTTTTCAGTTAAACCTTACGCTTACGAATCGCTGTAAATCGGAAATACATATGTGATTTATTTCATAATTTCAGTAAACGGCCGTAAAATTTCTAAAAAAATTATCAGCTTACACAATCTTAGCAACATAATCAAGAACTTTCCTTAAAAGGATTAACAGTTAAGAATACAACCACCAATATATATAAATTCCTATCAAGAATATGTAATTTTTAATATAATTAAATTACTGTTAATTTTTTAATAGTCATATGAAATAATACATGTATAAGAGTATATTTATTGATAGGGTTATATTGAATTGCTAATTTATAATGCAATCTAAAGGATGTTATACACATTGTCTATTTTATAAATGAACCTATCACGTTCCTCATCAGATGTATACAAGTATTTGATTTACCTTCTAGATATTTCTATGAAGTATGTCATATCTTTAAAACACACTAATGGTTGAATATAATTTTAAAGCATTTAAAACTCTATTTATTAAACATTTATAAATACAGTTTACAATTTAATATATACCAAGTTAACAAGTAATTACTTTTGCTGCTCCCTACTCAGTATAAAGGATGATTTTAAAATAGAGCCCCAAATTTTAATGGTTATGGCAGAGGCCTAACCAGGTCTATTAACAAAAAGATCTGGTGTGTGACAACACATGACTTTCTCTTACGTACACAGATATACAAATATACAAATGTCCACAAATAATTAAAATATTATTTACGTTCATTTTGGGAACGATTTGTGAAACGGTCACCCAACGGGCACGCAAAACGCTGCTCTACTCGAGAAATTTTCTTTGATAACCCGTTTTAACGAATTTTATCAGGAAAATTGCTAAATTCACCTAAAATTACATTAAAGATATAAGAACCGTAGCAGGTTTTAAAAAAATTGTCAAAGTTGTTTTCAAGAAAATCGCAAAAAATATTAAAATCGTAAAAATAAAGTGACACCTCCGGTCATTCGATTTTAACTAAATCCTTGCTGTCTTGTGCACGGAGGAATGAAAACGTAAATATAGTTTTTCATTTTCACATGATGATTAAGTTTTGAGATATGTTGTTCACAACTAATACCACAAGTATTAAAGAAACTCCTCGGTTAATATAAAACTAAATTAAGTAGCTAAGAAATATAGTACGTTTAAAACAAAACCTTATAGCCGATTTCAAGAACACCGTGGAAAAGGGGAACTCGGAAAATATTCAAAAATTGGCGAAATAAAGCGGTACTTTTGGTTATTCGTTTTTAACCATATTTTTCATTTTGCACACAATGGAAATTATGACTTCAAACGTAAATTTTCATTTAAGGCTTTTAGTTTCACGGTTATTTCATTCAGAGTTAACGTGAAAGTACTTCCGGTTACTGTCTTTACGAAAGTTTTCTAACTAACTGCCTAGGCCATATAAAAGCCTTAAATATCTAACAAATATAGTGAATTTTAAAAAAACCTTAGTGCCCATTTCGAGAAAATCTCGAAAAACGAATAATTCGAAAAATATTTAAAAATGACAGAAATAAAGTAGTACTGCCGGTTATTCGATTTTAACTAAATTCTTGATTTAGTACACTCAGGCTAGTATTACCTCAGATATAAGTTTTAATTGTAGTAAAAAAAATCATTTTAGCTGACTTCAAGAAAGACTCAAAAAACCAAAGAATGACAAGAGTAAAGTGGCACTTCTGGTTATCCGATTCTAGTCAAACTTTTGCAGTCGCGTGAGTGAGTCGATTCAAACTGAAATGTTAAATTTTGTTTTTCTAGAACTTGTCGTTTTTGAGTTATCGTATTCAGATGCACACACACTTAAGCTCGCGCGCACGCGCACACTCACACGCACGCGCGTACGCACCCGCGCACGCAAACACACGCGAACACACATATGCAATTACACGCATACGCAGTCAAAAATGCATGACCACACAAGCGCACAAACACACAAACGCTTGCGCGCACACAAACACACACACACACACACACACACACAGACCAATTTCCAAAAACATGATTTTCGTACTCAGGTGATCCGAAAATGCGCATTTTCATTAAAATTTCGATATTGAAAATTTTGATCGAAAACAACACTTTCTCTTTTACCTATATTTCATATAGTGCAAGAGAAAGTAAAACTCACCTAAAATGTGACACTTTTTGAAATAATGAGAATTACCACTGCTTGAGAATTGTGTGAAGATATACACAGGATATCCCCAGTTCAGGTTGCCTATACAAGTATGGGCAAAAAATTCCAAGTTTCGAGAAAAAATTATTTTTTAAAAAGATGTTTGGTTATCTTGAAATTTTTGAAAATATATGGTGTTCAAAAATGTTAAATATTTTAAAATTATAAAGGCTACATAGAAAGGTAGGTAAATAAGATGCTTGGCATTACTACCGCGGCATAAATCTAATATATCAATCCAAATGTTGCTTAATTCCAGTTATCGTTTTGATGACTAATTGTATATCATATTTCTACTTTTTCTTTTCTGAATAAAATACCAGTACATTATTAGTAGGGCAGTTGTTATTACTGATTGAAATTAGTGTTGTCTATTTTAAACTTTTATTCAAATAATACTTAAGTGAAATAATCAAATTTACCTAGTTAAATGTTACGGTATCCGTAACATTTCTTATAGTAGAGTAATTGAACTATTTCATAAAATATCCAGAAGTTTAAATTACCAGCCAAAATTTAAAAAGATTAATAGGCAGATTTGATCTAACGAGAAACATAAATTACGCACAGAAGTAAAAAATACAACACAGGGACGATGATGTAGTCACAATGTTACTTCAGAAATCCTAGCCTATCACTAAGGAACAAATCTGAACAAACTAACGTTAGCAAGGTACATTCAAAGAACTTTGGTAGAAAATAAGTTTAAAACCTAAAAAAATCCAAACACGCTAGAGATGTTGATGCTGATGCATGTCGATTAAACTTCTGTTTAAAAATAAGGGAAAAGATTGTGATGGATAGTTTCACTTTTGGTAATAGCAACCTGAATTGTGGGTCATGTCTAAACAAAGTTTAATTTCTGATCGTACCCTAAAGGGGAGTTTAATCTATATAAACGAAATTAGTAACAAATTATTAACTAATATTGAAATCAATAATAAAATAAATAAAAAGCGGTTCGAATAATTAGTTAGAGCAATTTCAATAGCTCAAGGTATTAATAACAGGTAAACTCACCTCCTTCATTAAATTAATAAGCTCACGTTTTTAATAAATTCATTTCATTTGCAATTAATCTTAGAACAAGTTATTTGCACCGATATAGCTTTGCTAATAAATGAATTGTTATTTTACAACCCAGAATGCTACCACCAGTGCACTCCTATTGCAAATTAACAATAAGTGATCTCGCCAGGGTTGGTCGCTAATACTAAAAATAATTTTAATAAAACATTTATCTTACATTCGATAACGAAAAATATTCACACTAATTGTAAGAGATTGATAATACACAAAAATCTTGATAATCTAACATTACATACAACGTTTGTAAACAACGGGACGTTGTAAATCAAATAATATCTCCAATTTAGTTATACGTTGAATTTTAGAATGACGTAGCAATGCATCCTGTGTTTATAGTTTATTCACTGATTATAGCGTCACGTTCAACTGTTCGTATATTGTAAAGATTCCAAACAGCTCATTAGCATTAGTTTATCTTGTAAACGAAAGAAAATTATTAAAGGGAATTTCTTTCTTTTGATATTGGAACTATCCCAGCGTATATGGTCAAAATTTGTCGGTGTATTTTGAAACATCCTGTATTTTGAAGATCTTCGTAGAGTACTATTGGACAATATTTAAATGTTCTTCATCTCGACTTATTGGTAATTTATATACATCCAAGGATACATATGTAGATGTTCTTAATAAACTAATCACGTTACAAAATGTTTAACAGAATACCATTTTACTGTTTAATTATCGGCCTTTAAAGTGTTAATAGCTTCAGAGTTGCACAAGAAATTCAATGTGTTAAATTTTCTGTTCTTCGAAATCCAACAGTAATTTTAATTTATATTAATACGAGTAAAACACAATTAATTTTGTTTCTAATAGTTTCTTTTACAATTGACATACTTCCATATTTTTATTATTCTCACTAATGAATCACAAATGTAAAGAATATAGATAAATATTCTAAATCTGCGAAATATATAGTATTTTCAAACATCTCCTTGTCAATAGGGCTATGTAACATAATATTTACAAAAAGTAGTGAATATTGAAGTTAATACCAAATAAATCTTTTTCTTATTTTTATCACTCAAATATTAATAAATAATTATTTTATCTATTATATCGACGATACAATTATAATGCATAACTTAAAAAATTATTGATAGGTATTGTCAAGTCATTGCATGATAAAATATTACATATGGCACTAAAAGATCAAAACAGAGGTCTATAAATCAAAACTTTGAATAGCTGCGAAGGCAGTTTATTATTTATAATATAGTTCATATTGATTAACAAATGAGAAGAAATCTTTTATAAACTTACATAGATTGATGCTTCACGAAAAACTTTGTTTGTTAACTCATAAGTTGACAACGTATATTATAAGAAACACAATAAAAGCTATTTTTTGTAAATAGTTTTTCCCGACTTCTTAGTTAAACCAGGTGTCGTATCTGTTACGATACACTTTTAGTTGAATAAATTTGCCATAGTGCGTGATCTAGCTGTTTTAATAAACACTTCTAGTATTTACAGATAGCATAGTGACGCATCAGTTGTGAAAATGAAGGGAAAAGGAAGATTTGGTGTAAGTAATTTCAATTTTACCTATATTTTTGAAGTAAATCTAAGTTGCAAAATTATACATGGCAATAACAGAACACTGCTAATGCGATTTATTCATTTGATGTTTGGATTCCACTCGTAACTAATAAATAATAACCTAAAACGTGTATGTATCTCATAGTATACATTACCAAAAACTGCTCCACGTAAGATTGTATCCGATAGTACACATTCCCATAAATACGGGAGTTTCTGCATTAATTCTTTTGTTGCCATTTTAAAAAAAATATTGATTATTTTGTGAAATTTTAGAATTACCGCAGTCGTTCGGAATACATTATGTCATTGGTACCTATCCTAAATGCAGAATCAGAACCAGAAAGTGATATTGATGATGGTGAAATGAATTTTGCTAAAAATGGCATTAGTCATATAGAAAGGCTTCTAAATAATCTTTAAATTCAGACAAATATAGGTGAATTAGATCAAATTGAAAATTCTGACGCAGATTTATTAGATTGCAATGAAAATCTTAATAAAACTGTAAACAAAGATTATTCTGAATATTCAAATATTAAAGAGTCACAAATAATACCATCACAAGATAATCATTTAGTCAGAGATGAAGTAGTTGATGCAGGAATAGTTTAGGAGACTCAATCATCTTCACAAAGAACTTTGTCTAAAAATAGACGGGCAAAAGTTTTTAAGGAAGTATTTAGGTAAGATGCAAATGGCGAAACTAAATACCACATATCTATATTGCAAGTATTATGCCAATATTACTGTATTGGTATTTCAGCTGGGTTGATGGAGACTTTGAATTTTCTGTCACTATAGACGAAGAAAATTTTTCCATGCTAGAGCTATTAAAATCTCCACTGGATTATTTCAGTAGCTTCTTCTGCGAAGAAACCGCACAACTTATTGTTACAAACACAAATTTGTATTCTGTTCAAGTAACAGGAAATTGTGTAAATACCAACAATAGTGAAGTTTGCGACTTTATTGCTATAAAATTACTAATGGAAATAATTCAGTTACCAGCATACATTGATTATTGGTCCCAAAATTATCAATATGAAAAGATTTTTAGTGTTATGCCACTAAAGAGGTATCAGTTGCTTCGAAGGGTCATCTACTTCGCAAATAATGATGATGCTAATAACGATAGATACTTCAAAATTAGACCCCTTATAGAGTTGATCCGAAAAAACTGTAACAGAATTGAAAATGAAAAGAAGCAATATGTGGATGAAATGATGATTCAATATAAAGGGAAACGAGCTGGACTAAAGTGACAGTATATGAAAAATAAATCGAAGAAATGGGGATACAAAATGTTGTGAATTGTGTACAATTTTATACTATATGGAGGAAAAAGCA
This sequence comes from Phrixothrix hirtus, assembly GCA_024586415.1. Taxonomy (NCBI): domain Eukaryota; kingdom Metazoa; phylum Arthropoda; class Insecta; order Coleoptera; family Phengodidae; genus Phrixothrix; species Phrixothrix hirtus. Next base: position 10,763 of record JAHWXV010156673.1, read on the forward strand.
CATTTAGTAACATTCACATAAAATTTTCTGAAAAAGAGGAGAATAAAGGATTTGGAGGAAAAAATTGTTGTGGCACTATATAAAACTATTCTAGGGCAATCTGGAACAGCTGTCTATTTCGATAATTATTTTTCAACTTTAGAGCTACTGCACCATCTAAGGTATGAATATGGGATTTTAAGCTTAGAGACCATACGAAGTAACCGGCTGATGGGTTTTGAGATGATTTCTGACAAAGTTTTGCAAAAACTGGGAAGAGGAACTTATCAAGAGTTAGTTGACAATAATAAGAAAATGGCTATAGTAACGTGGACAGACAATAAGGCAGTTACTTTAGTAAGTACTTTCGTAGCCTCTTACCCAATTGGAAAAATTAAAGGATACAGCAAGGAAACTAAAGATAAAATAAAAATAGATTGCCCCCAAATCGTGACTCAATATAATACACATATAGGTGGAGTTGATTTAGCAGACATGCTAGTTGCGTAATATCGAAATCATTTCAAGATACATCGGTGGTATTTTGGAATATTTTCGCAAGTACTTGAAGTATACGTAGACAATGCTTGGTTGCTATACTATAGAGAAAAGCGCCACTAGAAGATAAAAGCAAACTTCTACCTCTGAACGGATTTCGTCTTCAGATTGCCAACATCTTACTTTACCGAAAACGAGCAAAATGTAGCCGGCTCTCTAATGAAGAATTATTAGCACCCAAAAGAACTATTATTGCAGTATAACGTGCGAGACCTCAAGATGACGTTAGTTTTGATAAAGTTGGTCATTTACCCATATATGGCAAAAAAGGAAGATGTAGGCTGTGCCCAAGTGGACAAACTTTAATTTTTTATCAGAAGTGTAATGTGAGATTATGCCTAGTTGAAAATAGGAACTGTTTTATGAGTTTTCGTACAAAGGGCTAAACTTTTTTTATATTCTTATTTTTAATTTCTTTCTTATAAATTTAGCAGTGTATCTTATAAGATACTCCTAGAGAACAATCTGTTATAAGCTAATAATAAACCTTTATAAAATTGAAAGATACTATTTCAGCTGTATTTTTTCATTTTATTTCATAATAACATTTTTTGCATTACTGTTTCTACCTTTGCCAACTTAAGAGTTAACCTTTTTTGGCTTAAAAGTTAATAATTGTATTCTATTGTGGTATTTGCAGTATTCTAAAAATGGATAAAATTAAAATGAAAGTGTTGATAAAATATCCCTATGAAAAGGCTTTGTCATCGTATTAAATTTATAATAATATGACTGAAGGGCAACAAGACTCTGCTGCTTGATAGCAAATTATTAAAACCTGATCACGAGATTTTAAAATTGGAAAAGGATCCTGGAATCACGCCGAAAACTATCGTTATTAAAGGAGATGCTAATTTGGTCCATGACATAGTACCTAATAGTCGAAAAATTAACACCGTGTGTATAGCGAATACATGTGACTTTTTTGTAGCCACTGTTGAAAAAGATTCGCATGAGTATTGTATTTCAAAAAACAATATCTGAACGTTGGGTAAAAAAATTTAGCGGTCGATGAGAAGCGCATCACATATCATCACCCTGACTAATTTGGTAATAATTAACAAATACCAAAATGAATGGTTACAAAACTATATAACAACATATGAAACCTAAATTCGTTACTTTGGCCCAGAATCGAAACAGTCGATAAGATCACTGGTCATTAAAGTAATTTTAATAATTACGTTTTATGGGAGAAATGCTATTAATAATTAAAAAAATAATCTTTTCCGAGAGCGTACTGTAATTGAGGAAGACTAATTAAAATTTTGGGCTAAACACATTTTAAATTAAGGTAGAATTTATAAATAAAAACATTTAAATAAAGAAATAAAATGCGGTCTTACCTCTTATTGAAGTGTTGATATTTTGTGGTACAATAATTTAATCGTTAATTTTGACTGGGAACATTTTATTTGCAAGTGAAGGGGAGGCATTTTTGGAATAAAAGTTTAGTTAAATTATGATTTTGTATGTGCAATATGTTTATCCATAGCAGCGACACTAGTGATTTAGGTCAATTTTTAATTGGCGAAAAAAGTAAACCGACACCTAGGTATTGGAAGATACAGTTTTCGTAATAACAATGCAGTTCACTACCCACTTTATTAGCAAATTAGTCTGAACAGAACGAAGACAAAGGTTTGCGAATCGATTTAAAGACCGCAAACAAATCGGAATTGTTTGAACAACTTTGCATGGGGGCATATGTGTTGACCATTTTAATATAAAATAACTATATTGTAACAACATTAGAAACAGTAAGAATTTTGTAAATTCCAGAATATTCTATGGAATTAAAATAAATAATGTAATCAACAATGACTCATTACTGCAACTTACATTTAAATAAATTCAAGGTTGCAGTAATGAGTCAATGCATTGGAATTTATTACAGAAGGGTTATGAATAATTTTATTCTTGAATTTATCTGCATGTTCTAGACTATCTACTTTCCATTAAACAGCAGTTAAGTTCCTTTAGTTTAAGTTTTGCTAAGAATTTTGTCTTATTAAGTAGCTGTTTTAAATAAGCAGGAATATTAACGTTTATTATCAGTGTACTATAAATAAATAATTAGGTTGAAATCTGATAAATAAAAAATTATAATTTATTGTAAAAGGACGTTGTAAACAATGAACTAGTTTTGTTACATTGGTATCAGGTCTCGGGTTTGCTATTATTAATTGCTATTAATGCTATTAATAATTAAAAGATATTGTTAATTGTGTTCCTTATGCCAGTGACAAGAAGTGCCGATTAAAATATGAAGTCACTGATGGAAATATTGCAAAAGATGTGGGACAAAATGGATTACAATTAAGTAAAAATGAAATTCAAACAAAATAACTTAAAAACAATGGATTTCAATCAAATGAATTGCAAGAAGGTATTACAAAACCCTTATAAATTACCAAAAATTACCACCAGTTCACGCTTTAATGGAAATAAATGAATATATTTTGTAGAGTAATTATTCAATTTGCTAAACGGTATCCAATACAGTATAATAATCTACCTTTACTCAAATAAATACTAGAAATAACTAAACACTGCAAGTGAACGTAACTTGAAACCATTACGTTCTCCGTGTTTGATAAGAACCGAGAACGCTGTTTCATATCTCCAATAGTCATGCAGATAATTATTTCATATAAGTCTATTTTATTTCTATATACACAACTAATTATTCCGCCTTATTCGTTCTTATAGATAACCATATGCGTTGCTCGCCGTTTTCCTCGCAACATATATATCTACACAAACATTTTGGGCAAGTTTTGTTGTTGTAAACTTACATGTTGAGCAAGAAGGTTCAAAAATTGTAGCTGTTGTAACTGAAGCATTTAGATTTCCTACCTTGGTCAAAGAAAGGGTCGACTTTCCATGTGGCTGTAATCAATTCTTTAATTCGATTAGAAACATGTGCTCTAGTTACATTGTAACTATTGTCTACTCTATAATAATTTTATCATATCTTTTTCGACCTAGCAGTTAATTAGTGTACAAGCTCTTTGCAATTATATAATCCAGTTTTTGTCCTGACATGCTTTCATAAGTGATAAATATGTCATAAATTCGGTATATATTTTTTTAAATTAAAATAATATTTTTTAAAAACTATTTCGAACGATATGTAAACGTATTTGGCGCAGTCGGTAGGATGATTTTGCGAGTTCCTAATTAAGGTACATAACTTGGAACCTTTGAATTTCAGTTCTTCGCCAAAAATACAACTTAACTATAACCAGAGCCTTAACCGTTCAATATTTGACACAGAATCGTTGAATTAATGTGGCAGGAACAAATACCAACCTATTGAAGATATTCCTTCAATAATCAGTCCTTTAGAGACGAAACAATGAAAAAGTAAGGAATTTAAATATTATTGTTGCCGAAAACTATTGAATATACACATAATTGTTGAATTATATTAGAAGAATAATTTTAAATGGTAATAATAACAACTACTTAAATATACGCGTAAATTTACTAATCTAGTTTTAAGATTTTTGGAATTGAATATCACTTTACCTGTAAACGAGAAATTTGACGAAGTGTTTAGAACATTTTAATAATTCAGTCAAATATACTAGGAAGTTGTAATGGGCAGAACTTTTACTAATATAAAAAACCACAATTTTAATATCGCTGTAAATACCAGCATAATTAATTCAACGTCTAGATTTAAAATTTGTACACGATTTGTTCAAGACCGCTATATGATGTTATCTATTTCCTCCAATTCGATATTTCCATTACATATTATCGATCAATTTATTAATCTTTATTACATTTGCAAATCCGTCATCTCAGCTTGACTCCATTTCAACATAATTATCTTTTGCTTAAATGAATTTATTCTTATACGTACATACATACGAGGTACATCATTTAAATAACTAGGTGAATCAATTTATAGTCATCTTTAATTAATCTTATGACTCAAGAAATTTCTATTATTAAACTTCCTGTTCTTAATTCATCAAATATGGCACAAAATAATGGCTACTCGCCGGGTTCGATTTTCGGTTACTATCACAGATATCACCCTTTAATATATAATCAATTTTGTGAGAGACATAACCAAAGTGCTTTTATTAATAAAACTATTCTTTTCGCTGTAAGAAACCAATTAAGATCAGAAGCACTGAAAGTGATTGTCGGGATTCAGTTTATCTCATAGAACGAACTAAAATAGTTTTGTATATCATAGGTCAAAATTTAACGTTAGACTAGATTTATCTAGATTTAGACAAAAAATAAAGAAAACCGCAGTTGATTTTTGTAACCGTGTTATAACCTTTGAGCGACATTATATACCAAAATTTCTTTGGCCAGTTACAATAAAAGACATATGAAATATATAAAGCGAAACATTTAGCTCTAAAAACATTTGTATCTGGCTTTAATCAACCTTTAGGTCCTAACATAGGTAGTAAATCACCAGCATCATTAGAACAAGTATTCGTAAAAGAGGAAATAGTTATACGTTACTTTTAAGACATGCATAATAATATAAAATAGTCAAAATTAGTTGCACAAGTTAGACCTAGACTAAATAAACAAAATTTTAGTTCACAATACCCATTTAGGATTCAAACTGGCAAACAAGGCAGAATTATAATCAAAATTCAAATTTTTATTCCAATAAATAAATCCCAAAATACAAAATTTAATACCTCTTCTCCTAGAAAAAACTTTAATTTACAAAATCAATCAGAACCTATGGATTATTTTACAGTCAAAAAATAATGTAGCGTCCAATACTATACACAGACCTAGAAAATAATTTAATTTTAATAAAAATTTCAAAAATTTATATCATACAAATTTTTCCTTATGAAGAAATCCTTTCTTATTCCTATCAAACGAAAGACGATCCACAAAATTTCGTTGACGAAGGATATTATTTGGACAATAACGACAAACAAGGCTATAACGATCAACAATTGGGTTATAAAGACAACAACTCCCATCGTTTTCATAAATAACAGCCTTGGAAAACATTACCCTAATCAGATTGAATTATTTACTATAACTCTTAATTCTCACAAAAAACTATATTAGATACCGGCTCAAGTAGAACTATCTTTTCTCTGCAATTTATATTGGAAAACTTTCCTGAAAATATTTTTGAACGTCATTGTGAGATTTATTCCTCACATGGACAGATTGATTACAGTTATGTTGCTGGAATCGCTTTAGATAGTTTATTAAATGAAGATGGAACACACACAGCATATTTAGTTAGCTTTCGAGCTGAATTTATTGGTTTTATCGGGAGTGACTTTCTAAGAAAAAATTAAAGTTAACATTAACTATAAATGGAACCACATACAAACTGAAAAAAACGACAGTGCTCTTTTATTACAATGACTAAATGAATATTAAAGAACAATAAAGATGCAATTATTGTGGCGTTACGAAAATTATTCCAGGAACAGTTAAAACAATTTAAATCCCCCCCCCCC
>JAHWXV010156678.1:0-10379 GCA_024586415.1 Phrixothrix hirtus
TTGAAGCAATTTATCAGAGAAAATTTCCGGAGTTAAACAGCCTTTCGCCTGTCCAGTAACTTGGATGGGTGACCGTTACAATTATTGTTTCCAAAATAAAGGTAGACAATAATCTAATCATTTGTATACACTATTGGCACATCTATGTGAGTAAGAGAAAGTCGTGTGTTGTTTCACACCAGATTTTTTTAGTTTATTTCAATAATTTTCAACATGTCAAATTTAATTTCTAAACTTTAAAGGATCAGCTCTGCTAATTTAATCTTTTCATTTGATTAACAGTACCTACAACCTTCTTATTGAACATTATATTAATAATGTAAGATATATGAACTTCTCATTACTTTCATTATCTATTATACTACTCTCTTCTTTTAATTTTAAACACTATGAAGATGAATCATTTATATCTTACGTTTGCTTCTTTTTAACTTTACAAATATTAGTAAACTCATAGAAAAAATAAACATTTTTTTAAAATATTTATTAGCAATAATATGTATACTTACATTACTCAAAACATTTAATTCACTAATTATTATACTATTTTAAAACTACATTATAAATGTTTAAAATAGCTGTTAATTATATGTAAATTCATGAAAATACACAATATCCTAAAGAATATCATGCATTAATACATTTATTGTGTATCTACCTAAAGCAATAACAAAATGAAATGTTTTGATAAATTTAATGGAAAAAATTGTATATTGTTAAAATAAGTAAAATCAACCCCCCATTGATGTCATATTCTAAAGTGCCAAAATAAGATGGCAATTGAAATTCTACATTATATTTACTACGTCTTTTTAAATCAATTCAAATCATACACCCACTTCTTATAAATTTGGCATGAAAAAATCTCATAAGTGCTAATATAAATGAATCAATGTGTTAATTTTTGTAATTTATAAATAACAAAATAATCTAACGTGTTCATATTTAATTAGAAAGAAACAATTTTAACCTAAATGGCATCATAATTAAAAACATTTAGTTTACATTTCTTTCAAAAATCGATGAAAAACTAATTATAGCAGCTAAGTCAGATAATAAATTACGTTATCTTAAAAAATTATCTTCCCAATTAATTTCCACTTTCAGTATTTTCTGTTTTAAATATTTATTGATGTATAATTTAATATGATGCAATTTATATTTCTCCTAGGTGATACAATGCCTTAGAATTAATTTCAGAAGCAATTGCAAACCAAAGGTTTTTAGTTATGTTATTACTTGAGTTAACATTAACAATATACCTGATTCATTTTACATTTATTTATGAATGATGAAACTTAAATAGGTAACTCATTCATTTATTTATTTTATATATGTATTTACATTCTTTTCGTAGCAAAGATTTCATTTCCACTGATCTAAAAAACTTTTCATAAGATGTATATTGTGTGATATAGAATTTGAATTACCATCCTATTTTGACCCCTTAAAATGTGGTTTGCATGAGGACACCCCCTCCGCCATCAATTTACAATATAGCTGTTTATTAACCCTTAACTATAGACGTGTTGTCTCACAGACGACGCGTACAAGAAATACATGTATAATTGGAAAACGGCAACTGTCTGGTGTCAACTTATGCAATGCAAATGTAATATACGCAGTTCATGAGTTTTTAAATAAGATATGACTGGATATTTGAAATTTATGCGTTTGGATGATTCTAATTTTGACAATAGACTCCTTAAGTGGTTTGATGAAACACAGTGATGCTATTGACATTGAAGATGCATAAAAAGATGTTTATTCACAATCATATAGTAACATATTTAGTTAGTGAAACTTGCCAAATTGTTATCAAAAGTACTTACTTCATTGGCACATTAAAAAAATAAAAAAAAATTTCTAATGAATATATACTCTGAAGACAAAGAGAAGTAAAAAGCACTCATTGAGGATTTAGAGATAATGTGACAAAAATTTCTCATGTTTGTCGCAAAGGAAAGACAATGTCATTAATTTAGTTCATGCACTCGAGTGACGCAAATGACTAGAAAGCAACAACCCAGAAATGATTGCTTGTTTAAGAATGCTTTTCAAGTAAAATCATCATACATTATGATACTTTTACTTTTGAGTAGTGGAACAATGGTTGTTATAATATGATATCGTTCCTTTACCAGCAGATTTTTTTGTTAAAACATTCATGTGCAAATATTTATTACCAACAAATTTCAAATGCTATACATATATAAAGCTGTAATTATAATAAATTGTTCAATAAACTTCAATATATATTGTTCTTGTAAGTATGATAGATGTGTTCCAACCACCTTCGCAATATACCATTGTGATGTCATATTGCTTCGAATGAACACCAAGGGAGGCCTGCTGCCATAAGTAATCGCACCCCAAACCATAACACCCACAGTGTGGTGTACATGCCTCTCAACTATAAATCAAAGATTCCATTGTTCATCCCGTCTTCTTCTGACTCTCATACGACCATCGTGCATTTCTAAAAAATCTAGATTCGTCACTAAAGACAACATGATGCCATTCAAGATTCTAATGAGATCATTCTGCAGTCAAAGGAAGCACAAAACTTTAGATTCGGCAATAAACTGTTCTAAGGGTCACAAGGCAACTTTCACCAAACCATTAGTCATCAACTGCCTGAGTAGAGGAAAATTGTTCTCTAAATGCCAGTTGTCTTAAGCGATGATCTTGATGCTCATTTGTTCTTCTTGAAGCCCCGGTTTCTCTTTTACAACGTTCCTGGTCATCTTCAAACCATGCACGACACACTTGCATTACAGTAGACCAATTTTGATTTACATGGTTAGTAATTTCCCCAAATGAAAAAACCAGCTTCATGCAAACCAATAATTTGACCTGTCAAATTCGCTTAATTGACAGTAATATCCTCGTTGCTATACTCTAGGCATGATCAAACAAACAAAACACGTTAACAAAAGAACAACAACCAATGTTAGAGATTATTAGAGACATTGTATTATTTTATGTAGGTATTGTAACATTTAATTTAGAAATGCTATAGACTTTACCTCAGAGACATGTTGTTTCAGGGAACTGTAGTTTAACTTGTAACCATCACTTCGGCCGATCTTGCAATAAACTGGTTTTGTGCCATTGGGAAGAGTCATAGTAGAGTAGTTGAGTAGCAATGAAATGTAAAAGATACATATGTATGTGCTATCGAAGTTGTTATAATTATTATTTCTTCATTTAATACAATGTTTATAACTACATACGTGCATGTCAAATGTTTTCACTGAAAATATGTAAATGTTTTATAAACCATTGTTTTCCATTTCAACTCATTGTTATGCAATAAAGAAATTTGTGTTTAACTACAATTTATAAATAATTCGACGTAATCAATGTTATCAAACTAATATACGTCTGATCTTTCCAAACAACAAATAACTAAACCAAAAATCCAACCAAAATAATGTTAATTAACAATGAAAAAGAACAACAAATCGTACAAAAAACACAGACCGAAAAAGTTAGCAAAAAATTATAACTATCAAATGTGACATTAACATTACCACTTGATCTCAAAAGTTAATCAATTATTACTTAATGTCAGCCCAACAGATCTACCAACTTTGATTAAGAAATTCCTACTCCTTTCTTGGTGTTGCAATTTCTATGTTACTGAATATATATTATATTTTTTTTGACTTGAAACTTTCATTAGATTCCAAACTAGCTGCACTTGGATGATATAAATTATCATAATTTTGTCTAAGTTTTCATACTAGATTTGTGCATTTCGTTCAAGTTTCAGGGCTGTCAATAAATAATTTCAAAACACGTAACTCTACTATCTTAAATATTTTTAACAATCTTTAGTTTTGCATGTTTATCCATTGTTTCTTTAAAATGTCTCACTGAAAATTTAATTACACCACTTATAACTGACATATACATTTAAATAAATATTTTGTCTTTTGGAAACTTTGGTTAGAAACAGCTTATTATATAAACTACAGTTTGATCTCTGTTTAAAGATTAAATGGGAAATTCTAGTCAAATTTAGTTTATATTCTAGTTTAGAAACTTATTTAGACGAAAAACGTACAATGTAATTCAGCCTTTACGGAAGTTTTACTGAACTTTTGATAATTTCACTCATCTTTAAACACTTTCAGTAGATCTCGGAGGGTTAAAACATATGTATCTCATTTAAAAATAATTTTATGTAAGTGTAAAACTATGGATAAGTTGGTGTGCATTTAAAGATTACAGTGTGCCATGATGTACTTCACAAATGAGCAATAAGTTTTACATGTGGGATGGAATTCTTGACATGTTTCTTAAAACTACCTTATCAGCATCTACATACATTTGTTTAATGCAAGTAAATAAGTTTACTTATCTTCTTTGTTGATTACTTCTCAAAATTAGTTAGTCTTTTCAAATTAAATTTGTTATAAAAGATCGTAAAATCTAATTTACAATAATTAGCGTTCTTTATTTCCAACTGTTCGTTATAAATGTGTTTGTTAAAAGCAATCGTAAAATGTAGGTAAATCAATTCGGAACTTGAGATTTTGCTTATTATAGGCGATTATTCATTATAGCATGGGTTTGCTATAACAGAATTATACTGTATATACAGTATAACTAACTCTGTTATAACGAACTTGAAAATTGCAAGCATTTTGTTCGTTATAAGTGATTGTTTATTGTAACAAACCCATTGAAAATGCACGTTATACACTTATACAAGGTATATATTAAACCGGGTACATAATTATGTACGATCATGTGCAAATAATTCCTCTTCGGTGTTCTTTGTGTTGAATCAGTAAGCGGAAAAGTAAACTTGTTGCTTATTTAAACACAGAGAAGTGAAACACAATTGACTTTAAGTAAAAAAATGTATGACCTACCGAAGGTGATCGAACGTCAACTAAATTACCAAAATTCAGAAAAATTTCCATAAATCTCCACTAATTCATGCAATGCGAAGTGTATTAAAGTGAAATCCTTTGTAGGGGATTTTACTTTTACAATTCCTAATCCTTTGCATCATGCTGCTCTGCAGCGGGAAACAGATGTACATTCGTGCACATGAAATAAATCCCAAGCGACATTTTTCTCCACCCTATGCAGTATAACGCCGCGATTAAATTAGCAATAAGCTTTATGAAAGTTTTACTAAACTTTTAATAATTTTGGTAAATCTTGAAGAGGTAAAATATACATATCTCATTTAAAGATAATGTTATATAACTGTAAAATCATGAATGCATTGGTGTGCATTTCAAAATTATGGTGTGCTGCACTGATTTACATGTCTAACCGAATTCTTGACGTGTATTTTAAAGCTTCCTTATCAGTCTCTACATACGTTTGTCAAATGCAAGTCAGTAAGTTTATTTGTATTATTTGTGATTAATTCTCAAAATTACTCTTTTAAAATTAAGTTTATTATAAAAGATTGTAAAATCTAATTTATAATAATTAAAGTGTTCATTATCTCCGACCATTCATTATAAACATGTTCCTTAAAAGTAATTGTAAAATGTACGTTAATAAATGTAAATCAATTTGGGACTTGAGATTTTGTTCGTTATAGGCAATTGTTTGTTATATCATGGGTTTGCGATAACAAAGTTATACTGTAGATAATTATTTTTAAAATACACACACAATAGCAAGTATTTAAGAGAAATAATGAGTTAATAAATATTCACTTTTTAAGTACATACATACATACATAGTATGTAGTTATCTAAAATTAGTTTATATGAAAATAAATTAATTATGATATTAGCATAAGTAATATGTAAAAATTACAACACTAAAAAGATACTCAGCTTATAATACATTTGAGGGATAAATATGTAAGTATATGTAACTTAAAATCCCAGTTAGCATGATGAACGCATATTATTCATGTCAATAATGCAATTATAAATTAAGTTTTAAAAGGCAAAGTAAAAATGAAAATATATATTTAATAATTACAGGATGACTATATATGTACACATACCAGGTTAACCAAAAGTTTGGAAACAGTCTTATTGTAGGAATACCAATGGTATTAGTGGGAAAATAACCCATGTAAGGTCTATTAGACTATTTTAGCTATATTTGGCATATAAAAAAATAGTTGATAGCATTTTTAAATGGCACACTAGTACTCTGGTGTCTTTTTTGAAATCTGCATAAAATTCCAGATATGACTGTGAAGAAAAAATTGAATTATAGTAATTGGCTAACCTGTAACTAATTATTGAAATTTCTGGTTTTGGTCGATATTCCAATATCCCATCAGCCCCGGTGGCATAAAAACCAGGTACAACAGAAGGTACCACCTGGCAAATTTTTATTGCAACTTGTCAGTTTCAATAATTATTATGCATTATTTTATTAATTAGAAAACGTTTTCATTTTTAATTTTTTGATTAAAAGTTTCACCCATGTTTAGATGTTAAATAAATTTATTTTATGTATTATTCTTAGTTATTTAATTAAACTTAAATTTAGAAAAATTTGTATGATACAACTTTCTCTTTTTGAGAATAAAATATTTAATACTATAATCCAATCAAGTGATGATTGATTTTTTTCCTTTACGCCAAATGCAAATTTTAAAAATATTCCCGCAATTTAATAGATCTAGTAAAGTTGAAAGGTCTTCCTAAATTATTACACAAATTTCAAAATTTGTTAATACCAGGTTCATAAATGTGCATAGATGAAACATTCATCTCATTTCATGGTTGTCTAAAATTTAGACAATACATAAAGAATAAAAAAACAAGTTTGGCATAAAGTTGTACAGTCATGGACTTAAATGATATCACTTACTTCTTACCTATAAGAAACACATATCCACTCATTTTTCACCTTGTAGAGAGATTGAAATGCCATTCAAATGTGAAAGCAAATGATTGATTTTGACCTGACTAAGCAAGAATAAAATGTTGTACTACATTTTGAAATGACGTAATTGCACCAACCCATCACAAAAATAATAGACTGAGAGAAATTTAATATTGGTGTTGAATATTCTGTTTACTATTTACTACTTACATTTTAAAAATTAGTCATTCATTTTTATTACCATAAAAATATGATATACAAGAGCTTTGTAATAAATTTAAAAGTATTTTAAGGAAGAAGTGAAATCTCCAGAAAAATGTGAATTATTTTTTTGGCATTCTATAAATCCTCAAGAGCCTCCCCCTTAAAGAAGTGCATGTAATTCTATAACACCTTGTATTATATATGTACATTTATTTATGCAATGATTGTAAAAGAATTTTTTAGAATTACAGGGAGAAATATATAATCAGTCTTCTTTACTTTATTTTAAATTTTTTAAATGTGTATTATTCATAATTTTTATTGTATGTAAGTATGCACTATAAAAGATAAATTAAATATCACATGTATAGATTTTTCGACCGTAAAATGGGTTGCCTACTTTAAAAACCCTCTACCACAATAAGACATTTTCTCAATGTTAAATGAAAAATTAGTTCTGTTCTTCTGAATTGCATTTAAATATTCGAATGATGATCATACATATTTATCTTGCCAATAAATTGTAATAATCTACTCTGGTGCAATGTAAAATATACTCTTCCGATATTTTTACTAATATTTTAAGCATTATGTGTAGATACATTTTTAGAACAGTTACATCTGTAAAAGACTACCTAAATTTCATCTAGATATAAAATTTTTCTAGTGTTTTTATTATTGTTTTAAATTAAATCAAATTAACAAGTGGCATTGTTGAATACTCATCTACAATAAATACATATTTTAATTTTTAAATTTAAACACCTATATAAAAAATACTTATTGACAAACTCTTCTTAATGACTGGCTCATTTTTACTTTCTCTTGCCCTATATGAAATATAGGTAAAAGAGAAAGTATTGCTTTCAACCAAAATTTTCGATGTCAAAATTTTAGTGGAAATACACATTTTTGGGTCCCCTGAATACGAAAATCATGTTTTTGAAAATTGGCCTGTGTGTGTCTGTGAACATGATAACTCAAAAACCATAAGTTCTAGAATAATAAAATTTTATATTTCAGTTTCTATCCATTATCACACGTGACTGCAACAATTTCACTAAAATCAGAAAACCAGAAGTGCCACTTTATTCTTGTCATTTTTGGTTTTTTGAGATTTTTTTGAAATTGATCATAACAATTTTTTTAAAACTACAATATTTCTTATAAATGTAATGCGTTTTCATATAATCTAGGTGGTTTTTCACAAGTTGGGTAACCACGAGTACTTTCGCCATTAAGTCTGATTTAACTATGAAACTAAAAACCCTAGCTAAATGAAAAATTATATTTGAGGTCATAATCACTTTAGTGTGCTAAATCAAAAATTTGGTTAAAATTGACTAACTGGAAGTACCACTGCCATTTTTAGATATTTTCCGATTTTTTTTCGAAGTTTTCACGAAATCGACTATAACAATTTTTTTAAAATTTATTGTATTTCTTAGCATTAAAAACCCTTTAATAAAATCTAGGCAGTTACTCAGAAAATTTTATACAAATCGAGTAACTGGAAGTACTTTTACTGTTAACTCTGAATAGAATAACTATGAAACTAATAGCCCCAATTAAATGAAAATTTATATTTGGGTTCACAATTGCCTTTTTCTGCAAAATCAAAATTTTGGTTAAAATTGAATATCCGGAAGTACTACTTTATTTCTGTCACTTTTAGATATTTTCCAAATTCCTTATTTTCATGGTTTTCTTGAAATCTGCTTTAACAATTTTTTTTAAACTTAGTATATTTATTAGCTTCTTAATTTAGTTTTATATTAAGCAAGAGTATCTTTAATAAATTTTTGAAAATCGAGTAACTGGAAGTACTTGGAGTATTAGTTGTGAATAACGTATTTCAAAAAATAATCATTATATGAAAATCAAAAACTATATTTGTTTTATATCTTCTATACATGAGACAGCAAGAATTTAGTTAAAATGGAATGACCGGAAGTGCCACTTTATTCTTGTGATTTTAAGTTTTTTGCGATTTTCTCAAAAACGTTTTTAACAATTGTTTTGAAACTTGCTATGGTTCTTATGTACTTGATGTCCTTTTATGTGAACATAGAGGTTTTCCTGAAAAAATGCGTTGAAACGAGTTATCAGAGAAAATCTCTGGGGTTAAGCAGGGTTTTACATGTCCAGTAACTTGGATGGGTGGCCATTACAATTATCATTCTCAAAATAAATGTAAATATTTTAATTATTTGTGAACATTTGCATATTTTTATATCTATGTATGTAAGAGAAAGTCGTGTGTTGTCTCACACCAGATTTTTAAATAATGTGTCAGAAATAATAAGTGAATAAACGAACCTTAAAATCATATTAACATATTTTATTTAAAATGGAAATAAATTTGTGATTAATAGTTCTATTATAATTTGAGCTTCAAATTTAAAATAATATACATATGTGGCAACCTCCAGAATTGCACACCACCAGATTCGGGATACAATTGTTCTAGATTATTCTTACTCCAGGGAAGAAAATCATGGTTATGATCATGTTAATTATCGAAAAAGAGGCCATCAAAAAATTACGTTCGTGACATTGTTTTACATTTTTGCAAATTTAATTAAATGTATGTTGTTGTTTTGTTAGTGAATAAATAATAATACCTGAAATAGTTTAATTAGTTTGTATCGAAATTAATATAAAGTATTACGTAGCAAATTACCGAGATGTAATATGAACAAAAAGTAACCACCAATACATTGGTTTGGTTATACATACATCAATATGTTAATATTGACATTCCAGAAAAAGATTTAATTTAAAATAATGAAAAAATTCATTCATAAAAAACAGGACTTCTAAAAACAGCTGCAAATATGCTTATATGATAATCAAACTTATGTAAATATAACTAAATACCTACAAAAATTTACAAAAAAAAACTGAATTTACACTATATAGGGTGTCCTCAATATAAAAAGCATTATTTAACATATGTGTACCCAAGCTCTTTGTGAACATAAATCTGTAGGAATTTTTAATCTAATGTAAAAAAAATTTTCATAAATTTTCGTGTAAAAATTTATCATGGATACGGCCTGTAATATCCTTTACCATGAAACATACTTAAAAACATAAATATGACTTTTTATTGAGAAAATATCATATTACCTTTACTATTAGAGTAATTTTTCGAGTCAAGGTTGCCAGCTGTTTTAATAAAAAGTAGTCGAACGTATTTCTTTAAATCATCTGAGTTTGATTGTATGGGGTAAAATACTATTGGTTATTAATTATAATTATTTACGCATTAATTATTATAAACTTATTTGATAAATATCTTAAATTGACATAAGTTTTATTTACATTAATTTGTATGAACATAG
>JAHWXV010156756.1:0-12360 GCA_024586415.1 Phrixothrix hirtus
ACTGCAGGAATTTTTAACAAAAAGTATTGCCAACTAGTGTTAGTTGGGTGGCCTAACACTGTGATCACATGGTTTACGGGATTATTTGAAAGCACTGTATTTGTTAACAATGGAAACGTAGAACTAACTGATATTATGTATGGAGAAGCTCGCGGAAATGTGATAACCTAACATTAAAAATTAAAAAAAACAGAAGCGAGTGCTTTACAGTAACTGCAATTCGTAATTTTTTTGCCGAAATCATCTTCAAACGACTGCATTAAATTTACATTTGATCGCTATTCATTATTTGTTTGTAAATTACATTATGTCTGATGATTTTAATACAATTTTCAATTTTAAGTTTTTAAAATAATGCGCTAGCAAAGAAACATTAGGTCATTAATTGTGACTAGTCAAGCAGCTATTTATTGTTCATTATAAGTAAAACGCGGATACGCTATTGTAATTTATTATGACGAGAATTTCATTAAGAATTTTTGCTTGAACCTTTGTAACGATTTGTGGTAAATGTCAGCGGTTCATAAAATGTTATCATATATAACATTTTCAAAGAAGAGTTTAATGGAATTTAATAATTTTAAAAATGCGTCCCTTTAAACACGTGGAATTACCCCTTTTGTTTTCTACCACTACCTTATTTCAAAACAACAGTAAATTTTAAAGGATGCTGAAATTTATTTACATAATTTTATTAAAAGTCCAATAACCATATTTTGTAGAATACTTTATTAAGGTTAACAAAGCATAAGCCTGAGCTGTACCGAGTAAAATGTATTAAGTAGATCGATGCAAATTCAAGTATTTCTAAACTTTTTGACCGTTTCAATATTCTAGTGAACACTCTGTATTCTGATTTTATAAAGAAAAAGAAGCAAAATGGTTTCACCTAGATACGGCACCATTGGGTTGAACACATTTCACTATTTCTTCGGGATCAAAATCTTTATGGGCTGATAATTTTTTGCAAATTTCCCAAAAAAACTGCGGAGCAGTGTTTTACACGAATTTTGAAACATCCAAACGGATTTAAAAATACCCTTTTATATAGGGAAAGAATCGTTTTCAACAAAAACTTTCGTTCTGTTTTTTCAGCATCCGAAATCGAAAACGGTCCTTATAAAAATTGTTTGAAATTTATTCGAAAGACTTCGTTAGTGTTTGCATTTTAAATGCGAAAGTGTATCACAAAATAAAAGTAAATTGGAACCCCTGTTTGAATTAATTTTGTTCAATAAATAGATACTATGTTATGAAATTTATTTATTAAAAAATTACTTATTTATTTACATGTCGTTGTGCGTAGGGAGATTCTAGAATTTCAGTCTTAATTAATGTCTATTATCAATTTAGAAAGTTCAGCTCCTTTCCTCGTGTCAACTAATGCGAAATATTTCAGTTGTACACCAATCCTTCACTACTATTTATGCGATGCTCATTGTGAGCTCTTTAAATAAACGATTTTTATAAATTAACCAATAGATCTACAGTGCAGTGAAGTACCCTTCGATTATTGATGTTTATCAAGCATTGATACCACCGCTAGTAATTACAAATGTCAAGAATAAGTATTTGTCACCTGCACCTTTTGTGAGACCGACGACCCCTGCTGCAGCGAAGTTATTGAGAACTTCAAATTTATGGATTAATTTTGTTTCAGTTTATCTGAAAAAGTGTAACAAACTTTAATGTCGCAATATGTTATTTAGGTACATTTTACAAAATACATTTGCCCTTTTTTGTTATTCATTAATTTATATAAATTATTTAAATCAAAACAGGAAATCTAACAACGAAAGGACACATAACAATATAAAAGTAGTTATTCCCTACAAAATTCTTCAGCTAGATTTCGGCGAAACATAAATATATTAATTTTATATCAAATTAAAACAAAGTTTTGAACTACTCGTATTTACAAGAAATAGCGAAGTCTTTTAAAAATTACTTTAGCTAAATTTTAATTAAGATCATTAAAGTTCCTGAAGTTTGCTTACAATTTTTATTACCTACGCAAGTCTGAAATGGGAAATTTGCATTAATTAAAGGGGAAGTACACATTTGACTGATTAAAGATCGTAGCACAATGGTTTTGAGAGTAAGTTTAATTAAAATTTCAAATTGAAAACGAAGTACACTAGGCTTAATAAATTTCAAGTTCACCTGTATGAACTTATGCTAAAGTTCGTAATTTAAATTTGAACTCATTCATATAACATTTTTAAAAATTGATTCATTGAAGAAAGTTAAATTTATTTTGTTAGGAAACTAAAAGTAAAATAATATTGTCAATATACATATGTAGGTACTTCTAAAAATCATCGAAGGAATGCCGTTCAATCTTATTTTCAAAACAATTTTATCTAAATATAAATTTTTCTGTAAAGTATGTATAAATAAAATTGACTTTTAAAATAAAGTTTCCAGTTATGCGGTAATTCAATATGCATTTATTTAGGTTTTATACAGGTTGGATCAAAACATTTTACAAAACGATATAATCGAAAACCATTCTTTGAATTTTTCTAATGTTGTAGATCTGTGTTTAACGCCAGTGGAAACTGAACGGTTATTAGCTTTATTGTTTAATGTCATAACGTCTAATTTATGACATAACTAAAACATAAAATGAAATTTTTTTCTTTTATTAAAAATGATTTCCATCATTGCAACAAAGCTACAAATTTTAATAACATATCCACATTAAAGAGCTATTTTAAATTTTGTAAATAAGATAAAAAAGAGAAGCGCTAATGTATGTAATTTTTATAAAATTTCAACTATTATAATAGTTGACATGACTGGCCTTTTTGTCAGTCTTTGTAAATGAAATTGACAATTTTTATAGAGAAAGAAAAGCATTGTTTTAAAAACGCTTTTCATCTATTCTTACTCTAAAGAAAGAATTGTAAAATATTTATCATGAAAATACATGTTAATATACAGAGTGTTGACGATATAAAACGCATTATTTATCACACGTGTACCCAAGCCCTTTGTGAACATAAATCTGTAAGAATTTTTAATCTAATGTAAAAAAAAGTTTTCGTGAATTTTCGCATAAAATCTATTATGTATGCACACCTGTAATATCCTTTACCATGAAACGTACCTAAAAACATAAATATGACTGTGTTTTTTGACACAATATCATATTCCCTTTACTATTAGAGTACTTTTTCGAGTCAAGGTTGTCAGCTATTTTTAATAGAAACTAGTCATACGTATTTATTTAAATCATCTAAGTTTGCTTGTATGTGGCAAAACACTAATGCTTATTAATTATAATTATTTACGCATTAATTATTATAAACTTATTTGATAAATATTTTAATTCACATAATTTGTATGAACATAGCTTTTACTGAATATAAATTACCCAAAATTTTAATGAAATTCAATTATCGTTAACTTTTTAACTATTTTCACAAAAATTCAATTATACCGGGACTACACTATATATTTCTGAATATGGGGTAATAACAAAACATATTTAAACAAACAATAGTTGTAACTTTTCAAAGTACTCTTCTGTACATTTCACGCACTTTGACATCCTCTGAAACCATTCCGTAAAACAGGCAGCCCAGGTTTCTTTGGATATAGCGCTAACATGCTCTTCAAATGTCTTTGCAGCGTCCTCTGGTGTTAAAAAATGGATTCCACGTAATTTCTTCTTAATAGTTGGAAAGAGGAAGAAATCGCATGGAGCTAAATCGGGGCTGTAAGGTGGATGTGGCATTAACTTGATTCCAGCAGATCGAAGAAACTCCGTTGTTAACTTTGCAGCATGTGCCGAAGCATTATCATGATGCAGAATAACTTGTTTTTTCTGCACTTTTGAGAGCATAGTCGGCAAGCATATGGTAATATACCAATCTGCAGTAACTGTTTTCTTATTCTGAAGAATAACAAAGCAAATTGAAACAGTGAGACTGAAGAAAGAAGCAATCATTTATTTAGCACAGCTTCGTGTTGGTTTCATTTTTGTGAGCCGCATTTCATTTTGAAACATCTAATGGATCATAGCAGTAGATCCAGGTTTCGTCGCCTGTAGTGATATTGTAAACTGCCTTAGATGTACCTTCATGATAGCGTTCTGGGTTTTCTAGGCACCAGTCGACCCTTGATTTTTTTTGCTCCTCTGTTAAACGATGTGGTATCTAGCGACAACACACTTTTTCACATTTAAATGTGTGTGAAGAATTGTTTGAATTGCAGTCATTTCAATGCCAAGGGATGCATGAATTTCATTATAGGTCACCCAGCGATCTACTTCAATCATATGACGAACAGCATCAATGTAATTTGAAGTCGTTGCGGTGATCGAATGACCTTCACAATTTTCATCCTCAAGCGATGATATCCCCTGTTGGAAATCTTTATACCGATTAAACACGGTCGTCCGACTTGAAGCTTCTCCCGGAAATGCATTTTGCAAACGAGCGAATGATTCATTAAATGTTAAATCCGAACGAAAATCATACAAAATCATACTACCAAAATGTTCTCGCGTCACTTCCATTTTAAGCCGAACTTTAACTTTTCAAAAAATTCTCACAACTTACTGATACGAGATATTGACTTCAAACAAGGTGCAGCTTATTCGCAAACAATTGACACATTAAACTAACCTCAAATTTGTAAATAATTATTTGCATTGTTGCCACGTTCAGAGACATTCTCGTACATAACCAAGTGCAAATGTTAATAATAAGAAGATATTTATCAAAAAAGTTTAACGTCGTGTTAAAGCGCCTTCGTAAAAGTGAAAGTTATTTAAAAATATGTGTCTGTATTCAGTGTTGCAATTGTATGCATATTAAAAATGCTATCTTTTAAGTAAAAATCTTGTTTATATTTTATGATTTTATAAACTTTCACAATTAATACACATTAGAGCTTTTAAGGAGGAAAATAAAACTTTATATTTTAAACGATAATTAGTGGGTATTCTTAATAACATATGGGAACATTCATTAATGAAATCGTATGCGTCATACCGAGGCCGTTCGTTCGGCATCGACATTGACTAGAAATTTATATATGACCAGCCATTTCTTGTTCAATACAGTAGACCAAATTAAAAAACAGAGTTGAGATGACTACTTTAATTGCAAATATTTAGAAAGCTATGCAATTTAGACACATATTTTATAAGCGTTTTTTGTCGCGCATATTCATATGTGTCTGCTGTTAAAGTAATATGCCTTACATCGGGGACACCCTGTTTAAGTAAATAAATGGTTTAATAATTTAGCTACTATTACAGTTAAAAGCAGGTAAACCATGGCTGGAGAAAATTAAGTAAAGTTGTCTATAAATTTCTATTTTACATTTTTGATTTATGAATCTAAAATACGGGAGTGAATCAAAAACAAACGTAAATGCTTTTCTTACGTCCAGAAACATTATGGTACAGTGCTGTTAACTTGAGGAAATGACGGTGGGGACGACTACAGTCGATATGCTTTAGGACACCCCTGCCAACTGCGCTTCTAATCGGTAACAGTATGTGTGACGAAATTTTGAAGCGCTTTTGCGTTTCATTCTGGGACTCACTTTTTCACAGACCGGTGTTTACAAGTGATAACTGTTGAAAGCGAAAGCCATCCACAAGTGAGATAAGGATTCGGGTTGTTCAAGATCTTATTGATAGTAACAGACGCTTGGCTGTATATAAAATTTCTTTCACAATAGATATTCATGACGTCCTGAACTGCCACTTGTCCGAGCATTAGAAAATGGTTAACTTATTACGAGACACCGTGTTATTACATGCGGCGGAACTTGAGTTCATCATTACACTATAACGCGAGGGAACGCGTTTTGCGCCCCAGAGGTTGTTAAAGATGTTATTTGTCCTGAATTAGCTAATTGCTCCGGCCATCACAGTGATGAAATTAATTCGGCTAAAACTCAGGAACGATTTGCAATTGTCATAAATTAGGAAAAGTCGTAATTTATGGGCGCCACTTTACCTTAATGTCCTAACGGTTAGAACTTACTGAAATTGGACGGAAAAGTATCCTATTTCAATACCGGAATGTTGTAATGTTACCATGGTATACTCACTGGTTAATTATTTGCGGTACTTCAATTCAGTTCGAGTCAAACACACAACTCAAAATGTTTTACTTACTTATGTCTAACGTTTTCCTGTAAGAAAATTATGTTTACTATTGCTATGGTTGTTTATAACGACAAAATAATAAAATCATCTCTGCATTAAACAATTCACTTATAGTAATAACAAAATAAAATGGTACAAACAATAAAAGAACATTTAAACAATCAATTTCTTAATTCTTAATGTGCAAAATAGGGGATCCTTTGTTCGATTCCTAAAACTACACTGAATTAATAATAACAAAGTACAGGTCGCGTCTAATTGTGCCCTCAAATTACTTTAAATACTTCAATAATTTTTGTTCGTTAAATAAGTCTTACACAAACATGAACAAAATTGTCTATCGATTACTTGATTGAAGTAAATTTTCCTGCGGATTATTACTACATGACAAAAAGGGGGTTGATTGTCGGATTCCCCAAAGGAATAAAATGATCGAAAGAATGCACTTACTCGAGATCTCTGCGGTCTGCGACTTCAAAGAAACAGTGCGGCCTATGTTTTCGACTTCTATCGTACCTTAAGTACTGCCTCGTCGGACTCTAATCTTCACTTAGGAGTCGGACCCCAAACATAATTCGCTTTTAGCGATAGTAGACCGAGTTTTCAATAATTCGGCATCCAGTAAATAACCATAAAAGGGTAACTCGTCGATTATTTTCTCAAAATTTAAACTTGTCATACACACTGAAGAATGCACTTTCCTTTAGTCACGTTCGAGACTCTACTGCCTGTTAATCGAAACGTTCTCCTTGAAATTTCGGGGAAAAGGGGGTCGGTGGTTAACATTTATTTTTAGAAGCATAAACATTCTCATGGGAAAGCTGATGTATTTTTAAGAAGAAGCCCTTTGTTCTACGAAGCGTAAACCGGGGATTTTTTAATGTTAATAAATATTGTTAAAAATAATTTTGCAAACTTTACAATTCATGTTTATAAATTTAGATGATGGTAATTTACCAATTAGGTTTTATTCTTAATTCGCTTTTATATATATATATATATATATATATATATATATATATCTACCGGGTGTTTCCAAATAATTGTTAAATGTTGCTAAAATTTCACATGCGTTTACAACACTCCGAAATCGTTACATGTCTGAATCTAATGATGAAAAAAAGCAGAACTCGGACGGTTCAAGGCTATATCGCGCTTGTGAGCTGAACAAGTTCTTACCACCGTGTTCTGGGATTTCGGAGTTGTCGCTTTGATTAATTTTCTTCATGACATTCTGGGAAGCCTAAAGGCTATTTTGAAAACTACGTGACGATTCAGAGCACCTAGCAACGCTAAGTGACAATAGGTTATAAATCGTTCCCCATGCAATTCGGATTTATTTTCGTGTGATTTTCATGGGCATGAAACGAAGTATTTTGGAAACGATACCGATGTAGAAAAATCTGTACGAAGTTGGCTGCAGACTTTCTACAAAAATGAGATCGCCAGATCTCTATCAGCTGGCAAAACATATTTCTGTAGAGGAAAGCTGTATCCAAAATAATTTGTTTCCTTAGTACTTTTTCGTTCAATAAGTAATATATATTAGATTCTCGTTTGTATTTGATTTATACTTGTACCTAAAAATAGTGTTATAGCGTACATTGATTCTGCTGTCGAGTAGCTTTTCTTAGTTTCGTTTAACCGTTATGAAAGATAAATATTGCATGCGTATCTTTCAAAATCTTCATTCGTTTTTCATTCTATTGTGATTCAAAAATTACAGATTTTATCAAAAGTTCTTCTAAGTGATATTCAAAGATACTGCTCAATTTAAGTGTCGAAGAACAAAAGAGTTGTTTCACTTTTGTCTATGCTAGATTTATAATAAATGTGCGCATTACGCACATGACATGCAGGACTAGATTTTCATCTAGATTCACAATTAAGTTTAGAAGGTACACAATTTCCGTTTAAAATACTCGGGACCTTATATTCATCAAATAATTTATGAATTTACTAATAAATTTCTAATTATGCGTTTGTACAAAATATGGATTTCCCTCTTATGAGTAAACTCAATTCGCAGGCTAGTATTCAACCCACTTAACTATTATATAATATATAATCAACGTAATACGACGTAATGTAGATTGAACTATAAAATTACTATCCTAGGATAACTTGACATAAAGACAATCTAAATGTGAACGCGAGAGGCATGAATATGGACCTAACTGAAAGTAATTTCTATGGTTCGAACTAAAATCCACCTTACAATATTTGGATCACTCTATGCATAGGTTTGGCATCTGTCAAAATCAATGAGCGTGTAACTTTTTCATAAAAATTCTTAAACTTGTTAACAGGATAATCTCAGGTAAAGTTAAATTCTCTGTTAGTTATTTCTTAATAATCATGAATAATACCAGGGTAATGATCGAAAGTTTAAAACCAATATCCACAGGATAGAATGTAAAACGGGTTTGCGTAGTAACAATAATGTATTGAATGAATACAGAAAATTTAGTAGAAATCTGCTCCGAATTTAAAAGTAATTTAGTAAATGAAATACATCATAAACAACATATTATGATTAATTATCACAAGCTCGTTTGAGAATAAAGCATGTGACGAGTTAACGAGTACTCAGCCACGGACGGCAAAGCTGCATTGGAGCGAGGCGTGGTTCATCGATACTTTCGAAGCTGAACACTATAGGGTTACGTTAAAACCGGGAATTATAGGCGCCACTGTCCTTTAGTCTAATACTGCAGAATAGTGTTGGTTTACAGAAAATACCCTGTGTATAGAGATGTTCTAAATCTACCTTTAAAGCGGATGTAGGCACTCCTACGGTAATGCAGATTCGGAATATAGTCGAGACTGAAAGAAAGCATAATCGGCAAGTGCGAATTATTTTGACTATCCTGTCTATTAGGGACTCGCAATTAACTTTTAAAAAGGGGTAAAGAATCCTATTTAATGTGTTACTATTCAGAGTTTAATATCCACCATCAAAGGGGACCAAAAATGGTGTACCGTGTATATGCTAGGGGAATTATTTATGAACTATTTACCTAGACACAACGTGTAAGTCGCTCCAGCTAAATCTGAGGATGCGCTCTATTTGCAATTAATGGAAATAAACGGGCCCTCAATGCGGCCAGCAAGTATAAAATTACTAGTCTTAAGTAAAGTGAATGCGAACATCAATAATTTAAATTTAACTAGAAAAAAATGACTATTGTGAATTTTATATAACTATTAAGTCGATTACTATATTGTTAATAAATTGGTAACACACCAACTATTGGAATAAATATAATGTTGCACTGTATACGTTTATAGATTCAAAATAGCATTTCACAACAAACATATTTGCAAGCAAATCGACAATTTATAAACAAGTCGGAAACCTGATTAAAATGGCCTTAAACTAAACATACATTTTGGAATACAGTAGAGGCCGCCCCAATCTGGGTGCGATAAATTATATTTAAAAAGAGAAACGGGTGGAACTTTTACTTTCACCTTGCAAAAATCTTAAATTTGAATACCCAAAACGCTTTGTGTTATGGTGTATATTAAACAATGTTATGACAAAATTTATTGATGGTTAATTCCTCCAACCAATATAATAAAAGAATAATAGATTAAAATTGAAGAGTTAAATTAGCCGTCTTTTGTAATATTCTCTAGTCCATTTATTTCGTATGTTTTAATTTGGGAAAGAATTACCTCAACTTAGCATGCATTAATTTACGTCTCCAGATATTTTAAAAGCGCAGCATATTCCGTGATCAACAAATGATTAAAAATAAAGAGGAAACAGGCACTTTCAGATTTTTAGGAGGGTTGGTGTTCCTTTTTAGACAAAATTTCTTTGATGCTCCAAAAGGGGTTTGAACCATATCTAGAAGAGCATTTCTTACAAATTTGTCGATTATTTAATCGCATTAACGTGGAGTTCCATCCTGGCAACTAAATCAAGGACGGTTCTTGTAATTTTTCGACAGAGGCAATTGGGAAGGTTGCTAAAATAAAGAAGACACTCTCGCCGAAATAAACTATTAATTCTTCATTTTTCAACTTTTATCTATCGTTTCGGATATTATCCGATATATTTAAAAATCGACGCAACTAACAGCGTTGAAACTTAACGTCGCTTGACTTTAATTTTTTTTGACGGGGCTCGTCGTTTTTAATTTCCCTACCGGCGAGGCTCCTCTCGCAATCCTGCGTGTATTTATTACATCTGTGTCATAACTACTGCAAGCTAGATGCCTTTTTATGAAAATATTGATACTGCATCGTTCGAGATTTTTTTGCTTGATATCCTCGGTTATTTCTCTGTTTGATGAAGCAGGAAATTTAAATGAATATTTAATAATAATAATTAATTTACATATTAAATATTTGCAAAAATTGTGTTTTAACCTTTTCAGTGCGCAAGCCGCCATTTGGCGTAAGAGCTCCGTTTGAATTTACTTAGCCCGTATTCAATACGTAGTGGGTGAGTGCACGTCATGTTGTACGCATATGGTCAAAGGTGTGTTTTACGGTATAACTGCAGCAGTTTTTAATTTGGATGAATTTTTCGCGTGACTTGCAAAATTAGAAGATCGGTGACATGGACGATAATCAACTAGGTCCATCTGGCATAAAAAAGTGTAAAATTTCTGTGAAAAATCCCAATTGTTTAACGAACAAGGAAATGATGCACCTTACGATCATGAGCAGGTCGAACAGTCTTCAAAAAGCGACCGGGAAGGTGATGATGATAAATATTTTAGCGGTTTAGTGATTATGTCTCCGGTATGTTTGATTTGATTTTTTGTTGGTAGTGAATATTGTTTCCATAAATGAAGATAATGATGAGATGGAAAAAACCCAAATTGAAGTTTATATTGCGAATGGCAAGATGACGTAACAAATATGAAGCATTTTCAATTCACGGAAACCAGGCAAATACTGATTAATCTCCCCACAAAAGCCGACCCGTGCGATTATTTTAGATTGCTTGTGGACGATGAATTGCTAAGCAATATAGTAAAGGAAACCAACAAGTACGTAGTTAATCTTTTTCTTGCAAAGGGTGGATGCGAAAGAGCTAGAATTTCTTTGTGGAAAGATTAATAAATGAAGAATTACTTAAATTTATAGGACTTCTGTACCACGTTGGGACAATTAAATTGAACAGCATCCAGGACTCTTGGAAGACCCATCGATTATTCAATTTGAAGTGCTTTTCGTAGTAAATGGGTCGAGGTCAGTTTTAAGGCATTTTAAGGTGTCTCCACTTTGCCAGAAATCCTAAAGCAAACCAATCCAATCCAATGATCCAATGATCGTCTATTTAAAATTAGACCAGTCTTAAATAATTTCAATAATAAGATGCGACAGATATATTACGCAGGCAAAACTCCGTGTCTTGAGAATTCATTGGTGTTATGGCGTGGCTGACTTGTTTTTAGGCAGTACATTGCGAACAAGAGCCATAGATACGGTCTGAAGTTTTACATGCTAAGTGAACCAAGTGCTCTCGTTCTCAATTTTTCCGTATACACTGGTCAACTAGATGAGTTAGGAGGTAAAGAACACGCTCAGAAAGTTGTCATGCATTTAATGGACCACTATTTAAATAAAGGACACTATTTTTATTGATAATTACTACAATAGTTGTGATTTAGCAACTACCTTATTGAATAATAAAACCTATTGTACTGGGATGTTACGGAGTTACAGAAAAGGTACACTCAAAGAAGTTGTGGGTACCAAATTTAAAGTTGACGAAACTACAGCTAAACATTTTAATGTAATGATGGTGGGAAACGTGAAGTTACTTACACTATGATAGAAGTGAAAAATAAAAGGGGTATTGCAATTATTGAATACAACAAGAATATGGGTGGAATAGACAAGCAAGACCAAATGATGTCCTATTACCCATCGCTTCGGAAGAAACTATTTTGGTATAAAAAGTTAGCTGTTCATGTATTCAAACTTCTATTCAGCTCATATACAGGGTGTCACATAAGTACGGGCCGCTACTTCAGGAGCGTATTCTAGATATAAATCTAAGACGAAATCATTAATATTTTTTTTTCTAAAATGCTTCGTAAGAAAGATATAGCTTTCTAAATATGGCGCCAAAAAATACTTTTTCGATTACAATTATCAAACGATAAGAGATAACATGACTGTCCAATTTGCTACAACAGTCCTAAATTAAAATTTGAAAATGCTCAGAGGTGTTGGTTATTGAGGGGGGGGGGGGCAGAGGG
>JAHWXV010156820.1:0-11768 GCA_024586415.1 Phrixothrix hirtus
ATATATATATATATATATATATATATATATATATATATATATATATGAAATACGTCTATTAATTACATAGAATTGGTGGAACGGACTTTTAAAATTATTTCTCATGAATATGCAAAAACGCTTAATCTTTATTTTAATCATATTTCTTTTTAAATAAATCGAATTACATTAAGGAGAATATTTGTTCATTTAAATATTTTTTAAGGGTAGTTTTCATCCTTGAAACAAGTTAAGTGTTAAAAAAAATATAGGCCTTTATTGGGGATGAAGGCGACTATTTTAGCGATTGTTTGATTCAAATCGGTTTACTGCTTCTATGTGAACTGCTAAAATGGTGTCATACAGCTTCAACTTTAAGCCTGGCTTTTACCCTATAAAACTGTTTAAGAACAGACAAAAAAACGGATCTCTTAAATGTTATTCTCTACAACATATCCGAATTTCATCAAAATTGAGTCAAACACCTAGTATACCTTCCTTGTGAATATGAAATATTGTAATTTTTTAAAATTCTGTGGCGGGAATTTATGTGCATTCTGAATTCTAAACTTTAGATCTTTTTACATAAAACCTCATATGTTTTCTTGAAAATGGCCTTGAATTCAGAACTTAACGTAAGCTATTTTACCTTCGCCTTCAAAACCTGCCAGGAAGATGTGTTCGCTTTTCTATAAAGACGTACCATGATATCGAGAAAATAATGATTTAGAGTGACTAGCACCTAGAGCAATGCAATGGTTTTCCACAATATTGCACTACAATGTACAAAAATGAAAATGCAACGCAGGTTCAAACCGTGAGACACCGTGTACAAAGATAAGAATTTTCCAATGCCGGAAGCTGCAGTCGCAGATTGGGGGGTGGGTGGTTGAAGGTAAGCTAGTTGCCAACAGCGTTGCGTCAAAGTACAAAAAAAATATTGTAATTTTCTGCCTAAAAATTTAGTGATGGAAAGTGTGCCAAAAGATAAACAAATACGAAAATCTAAAATGAGATCTTACTAATTACTGATTCCCTAAATGAGCGCCACGAGGTTTTTGTTTTAATTATAAAAAAAAGCTTCCCTTGTAAGTAATATTAACGAGTATCGTAAAATATTTTTCTTCATTTTATACCTAAAACGACGAATAGGTATAATTTAGTTTGAAGCTACAAAAGTTAAATCACAATAAAATATTAAACTTCCTAAAAGAAAAAGTAAAGGATATTTTTTGCGTAATATCAAAAATCATAAACTCAAAATGTAACAAATAAATGATGGAGTTTATTTACTCGGACAAGATAACAGATGTGAAAAGTCAAAGGTTTAAATCAAATTCGTCTAAGACGATTCTTATAAATATTATTTGTTCACTTAAGTTAATGACTATAATTTCAAAGTTTATGTACCGCATAGGTATTACAAGATCCTAAACTGAAATTAAATTATAAAAAGAGATAAGGAATCTGCAAAGCTACGAGAGTAACTAAATGTATCAAAACAAAAGAAAAATGAATTCCCAAAAACGTAGGTTGTGCGCGCAAACTAACGCAACTTCAGAAATTTTATTATGTCTTTAGAATCGAAAAAATATTCAATTACATAAAATGATCGCATCGCTTTCGTAAGACCTATTTACACAAAATTAAATAATAATATTTAAATATGAATTACGGATTCTTAAATCTAAAATTACAATGAGTTAATCAAATCAGTAATTGTTAAGTTGACAAGAAAGTATTATCCGACAAATAATTGTCGTTAACTAAATTAAAATTTAACTAATACAAATGATAAAAGCTATAAACATAAAAGTTGAATATTTATCAACATTAGCGACCTGTCATAAGGCATGATCACTATCGTACTAAAGCGGCAAATTTGCTTTATTACTACCACATTAAAAATGAGTATTATTGAACTATACGGTGCGTAAATATTGAGAAACGCACTATAAAATGTAATTTAATGTTACAAAATTATATTTTAAGCTAAAGTAAATTAAGTTCAAGTCAAAGACAAAGAACATTTAGTAAATAGAAAATCTAACTATTCTACAAAGAATTTAAAACGTACATGTTACTGGATGGAAAACAAAAATTTATTAATTAAAGTTATCTGACTTAATAATGATGTTTCACGTCCAAATAAAATATCCTATTTTACTAGCGATACGAAATTGGTATGAAGCTCACTCAAATTGCATACATAATAACTAATTATTAATTGGACGGATCTATCCTAAAAAGGTGCCGACAGGATACCGTCTTCTAGACTATTAGACCGATATCAACTCTTGGTGGTCCGCAATGGTCACGTCCAAAGAAAAACCAATGTAGAAGACAAGCGCTCTTCGCGGGCCCACATGTCCATAGATTTACCAATTTGGACACAAAAATTAGACCCTAATGAAAACTATAAAGAGAAATTAATTGTAAATTTAAAATCAAAAAGACAAAATAAATCCTCCCCGTTGTATTAACAGTTTTGAATCCTAACACCCACAGAATTTACACTTTAAACTTAAATAACTTATGCATTCACCCTTCAAGTGGACAAAATGGAATTTTTTAAAATTTTACCTTGCGCAGTCAACAGATTTTGCGCATTGAAGAAAAACTACACATCTGCCTTTTCAAGGTTGGCGAAAAAGCATGTTTCTTATCTATCAAGTACTTCATACGAAACCAATGCTGTGTTGACAAAGGGATCAAAAATATTTTAAAATAGAAAGAAGTTCGAATTCTCCCTTGAAGAACGAAATAACTTTTATTAATTTAAAATAATGTGTTTTACCTTAATGAAGTAAAATTCTAATTTCTACAAATTATAAATATATAAATGTTACAGGTTACACAGCTGTAAAGGGCCCTTGCCGCATGAAACCGAGCATTATCGTGCTGAAAAAGCGGGTTTTCCAGCCGTTGCAAGTAGAAAAGAACTCAGAACCATCCTGAATATATCACCCAGCTTCAAAGAAATGATTAGGTATTAAAGTCTCTTAAGCCTTAAGCTCTCAATATTTAAACGAAATTTTAAAAATAAAATTCGAAAATCACTTGTGGAACGATTTTTATTTATTATTTGTCATTTGTAGTTTCAAGACTTTTTAAAATTCATTTAATAATTAAGAAAAATATTTTAATATAAATAGTTACACAAGAATCATAGAATTAATTAATGAAAACGTTTCTGTAGAATTAATTTTAAGGTATTTTGTCTTAGTTTCTCAAATATATCTTTATTACTCGAGCGTGCTATTTTTATGTGAAAATGTTATTTCTTAGATGCTGAATTGGGTTTCCTAGCTTGATAACGAGATTATGGACATATTCGAAACTAGTTAACAAAGTACAAATAATACTAAACAAAGATCGATCCACAAGTGTTTTCTATATTTTATTTCCAAAAATTTGTTTAAATGTTAAGGGCGTGATGCTTTCAAATAGATCAGAATAAAAACATTGTAGTTTCCATCTCATTCTATGCTCAACTGTGGGGACAATTTTTATATAAATTGTGAATCCAAATGAATCAAAAAGGAAGCTATTCCAGTGACAAAGAGAATTGTATATCACAACTCCCGTATTTGGGTGCACAGATTATTTCAGTAAGGAATCGAACGACGTGCTTTTATCCGCATCTTTTTTGTATCGGTGTACGATTGTCATGCATCTTAAAACGGAATGGAAATCCATCGCTAATTACCGCTCAAGGTCTCAACTCAGTATTATATTACATAATTCCAAACGTTACTCCTGATGCTGATTGCAATTACTCTAATTAAAATACTTCCTTCCCTAAAGTCAACAATTCAATCACTTCTAAATTCAGTGAATTAATAGTAATTTCCCTATTGCTGTAATCTAGATAAAACACGTGAAACAGATATTAATTAACAATCAAATAGAACAAAAATTCGAATGAAAACGCCCACTAAACAAATTTGAAAAAACTCTAACAGGTGTCAAATCCGTAATTAAATTACGACTCCAAAATTAAATAATTATTTTGCAAGGTTATTGCTTCTGAAAAATATGATTAAAGAATTTAAATGCCTTCTTGGTGTTTCAACTTTCATATGACACCATAGAACAACAGAAAGTGACAGAAACAACAACTTAATTCATTGATAAAATCATTTAAAGACTTCAACGCAACTCTCGAAGTACTGAAAGAAATTAACAACATTTGAAATATAATGGCTTTAATATTGATTCATTACCTATAAAACGTCGTTTAATAGTATATTATATACCAAGGGACTAAAGTGCCTGTTTTAATCCCGAGAAAGAAAGTTTAAAACTCGAGCGATAGTCAGAAAAATAATTTCTCCAGAGATTAAAAAGCACATTAATCTTGAGGTGTATACATTATTTTTGCACTTCCAAAAATTTTAAAATCAAAAGAGTCAAAGAAAGTAAAATTGCATAATTTGGACAGTTCGTTCGATTTATCAACGTATACTTTACGGCAAATGCTATTTAAATTTTATTTGCGATGCGCTATAGTAACGCTTTCAGCAATGTGTAATTTTAATTGGTTAACTGCAGAATTTAAAGTACTTTAATTACCTTGGGACTAAAGTAAAATTTTAATCCATTGAAATTAAAAGTGTCGCTTTAGTTATGAAAACAAGTGACTAAAAGTGGCGTTTTAGTCCCGGAAATGCAAAATGAAATCTGCTCTATACTGTTATCATTCTCATAGGGCGTCAGGTTAGTGCTAAGTTGAAATTAAAGTAGTTTTATGGTTTCATATTGTCATGCACTTAAATATGATGGTAATCTGCATTAAAAGCGCTAGTTCCTTTCTGCTTAAATATACCGTGCAAAAAATCTAATATCCGACGCATGGAGGAACCTACCCCATACGTGGATGTTTCAATGAGGCCAGGATTCGAAGAACTCCTTGCCAATAAGAAACCTCCCGAGATGTCCCTCTCCCATATTGACGAATTTGGATATTTTGTACTTAAATACGGCTTATTTTTTTCTAAAGGTGTAGGTCTAGGAACTTCCGTTTAAAATAATTTCTAATAAAACGCAGAAATCCTCAAACTATATTGTTAACTTCTTTAGAATATATTGTTTTCAAAAAAACTCCTTTCTCGAAAACAGTTAATATTAATTGGCATAAAGGAGGAATGTTTTAGTATTGTTTCAAAGTAGCCGTGGCTTCTAAATGAATTTGCAAAAATGGCTTGAGGGCCTTTAGATTTTAATTGTCTATAACATATCCAAAATTTGTCAAAATTGGAAGCGAAACTTCGTGGGTTTTTATGTCAGCCAAAGTGCAGACTTAGATTTTGTAGAACTAGTGGATCGGTTAGATCATCAGGTGAGGCAGCGACACTTATAAACAAATGCAGCTTTTCAGCATTTTGTAAGAACAAAAAAAAATTTGTTGAGCCTTTGTAACAAAACTGTTTATGTCAAAATGTTTATAACTCGCCATTTTCAGTCCTTTATATTGTATTATAAAATTAAAATACGGGTTGTCCGCGATATAAAAAGGATTATTAAATACACGTGTACCCAATCCCTTTGTGAACATAAATCTGTCGGAATTTTTAATCTAACAAAAAAAAAGGTTTCGTAAATTATTGCGTAAAAATCTATCATGGATAAAGACCTGTAATATCATTTACCAAGAAACGTATTTAAAAATATAAATGTGACTGTTTTTGTTGACACAATTTCATGTTACCTTTACTATTAGAGTACCTTTTGGAGTCAAGGTCGCCAGCTGTTTTAATAAAAAATAGTCGAACGTATTTCTTTAAATCATCTAAGTTTGCTTGTATGTGATAAAACACTATTGCTTATTATTTACGCATAAATTATTATAAACTTATTTGATAAATATCTTAAATTGGCATAACTTTTATTTACATTGATTCGTATGGACATAGTTTTTACTAAATGTAAATTACGCAAAATTTTAATGAAATTCATTTATTGTTTAAATTTTTAACTATTTTCACAAAATTTCAATTACACACAAGACCAGATAGTGCAAATATTAATATGAAGATATTTGTCAAAAAAAAATTTAACGCCGTGTTAAAGCAATTTTGTAAAAGTGAAAGTTATCCCTTTAGAGCCTAAATTATTTTTAATCTTTTGAGAAAAAAATTTAAATGTGGATTAAATTTAGTTAAATACAATAATTTAATTGAATTGTAACGAAAGCGTCACGATCGCCTTTAAAGGCTTAACAAATGCCTTTAAATATATACATATTAAAAATCGTATCTAACCTTGTTTTTATTTTAAAAGAATTAGAAACTTGTAGAAATAAACAGACCACTAGCAATGTTAAGGAAGAAAATAAAACTTTTTAATTTAAACGGTAATGAACGTATCGGATATTTATAATTATAATCGACTGATGATTATTCATCAATTGTGCTCTGAAATCGTATGCGTTCGTTCGGTTTCGGTCATTGGCCAAAGTTGTATAGCCGACCAGCCATTTCTTGTTCAACACAGTAGTCCAAATTAAAAAGTAGACGCGGGCTGAAAACTTTAATTGCAAATGTTTCGAAAACTATGCAATATGCATAGTTTATAAACGTGTTTTGTTGCGCATATTAAGATGTGTCTGCTGTTAAAGTAATGACTTATATTGCCAACACCCTGTATATCTCGTTTTAAATAAATATATCTGGGTGCTACTGTATATTTTTACAAATTTTTATAGCTATAATTAGACGAATTTTATTGATTCAAAATTTTAATTTTAAAAAATTAAGAAGTTCTAAATTATGGTGGGTCAGTAGTTTTCAGCTAATTAAGATTTTCTAAATATATCAAGCACAAATTGATGGTATCACATGTATACACAAAGTGAGAGTAGTAAAACAATACCGCGAAGTAAGAATAAGATTTTGGAAATTAAACAAAATCGACTTACTTGGGGGTCTAATATACAACAACGTTGTTTAGAATTACTAGTCCGTAGTATTTGTAGTTAACAATGAAAGCGCAACAATATAACATCTCTTCATTATGTTTCAAAGATCGACTTTTCTCTCTGGAGAAATTATTTGAAAAGTGAATTTTATGCTCCTTGCTCTAGAATGTTGTTAAGTTAAAAAGAAGTAGGTGTCTACGTTTTAATAAAATAGAGGCCACGTTATTTTTATGAATTTAGAAATAAAGGTGGTCACTGACACACCTTTGCGTTGTCAAAAAATGTTGTGAATAAAAATGTTAATGATTGCTGCCCTATTTAGTTCCAGTACGTAACAAACCGCAGAATTCCGAATACACGATTTCTTTTATAAGCAGTGTAAATTAAATTTTATTGAGTTTAACTACTAACCGATTTAGAAATTTGTGTATTCTAAAAATCATTAGGGTTTATCCTAACTTGTCTAAATTAGTTGAAAAAGAAATAAAAAATTGACATGAATATCTATTCGACAGCGACTAGAATCAATTTTTAATAGCACATTCACTTACTGATTTTTCACATACCGGCTATCACTAAATTCACTGACACTAATTGTACTTACCATGTTTTTGGATATAATACAGTTTAATCCAAAGTTTGACACAGTAAATGATCGAGAAATCTGCGGAGTAGCATTTGTAGGCTCGCAAGTGAACGGCGCACCCTACCTTCCGATGTCTTCAGATGTGCAGCCACCACCCAACTTTTCTTGAATATTTACTAATTTATCAGTACGTTACACCTTTCATCTTATTATATTTGTATTTCCTGCTAAATATCGTTCATAAATTCGTTTTGGTTCTTTAAATTAATTGTTTTGTCGACTATGTTTGATTAGAGCAGGAAATACATTTTATACCACTTAGTTTATATCAATTATTGCAAGATTATTTATCTAAGAAGATCGTAACTAATTGTAACTATAATTTGATATTCAAAGATAAAACGAATTTAATTACATCACCTACATTTTTTATTCAGACCACAAACATTAAATAATCAATACCGAAAAATGTTAGAAACAATTAAAAATATGCAGCGTAAAATTAATCAATTATACACTCTCCTTTATAAGAATATTTTACACTTTGAAATCAATTTTAATTAGCAGACCAATAAGTCAGGATCAGAAAATAAATTTAATGTACTCGAACTAATGAAGTATGTCATTATAAATTGTTCATTACTTCAGAATAAAATTACGCCGACTTAATGAACCACGTTAAAAACAATTTTATTTAGTTACGAAAATTTTATAAAATAGCAGTTTTAAACAAAGCTTATTATGTAAACCACAGAATCTTGCAGCTCTATTTCATAATCACTTATTTCTATGTAGGTAGCTTGATGAAGCGATTTTAAGGGTAAAAACATTTTTCCAAAATTGGACAAGCACGACTTTGGCAGTATGAACAACTGGTAAAAAATGTTTGCAACAATCAAATAAACAAAATATATTTACAGAAGCTGAATCAAAATGGGTGAAGGGGGACCCTTATAGCTTGAGGTTGCCGTCATTATATAATACCATTATTTGGATAATTCCTTGAAAAGAAGTTGAGCTATTGACCAAGCTATGGAAAATTATTGGTAAAAAAATCTACAGAGCTGTAAAAATAATGGATATGTTCTTAGATAAGAACGCACATCAGTGCTTGCACCCTGCAACGATTCTAAAGGAATTCTGCTCAAAATCTTTAGTGACATTCAGAATGTTTAACAAAGATGAATTTTCAGTGCTTAAGATGTAGCAAATTTTATACCTTGCTAGGATGGTATCGGTTAAACTAAAGTTGCATATCAAAAGTTGTTACTTAGAACTTACGTCCATCCAACTCCATTTGGCAAATGCAACAAATTAAGCATCTCGTAGAATGTTGACGCACACTTTAGTAGACTAAGATGATTAATTTAAAATTATCTTAATTGCAGCATACATTACTAATTACAAATATAAAAACAGAAGCTTATGTATACGTATGTTCAACTTATTCAGAAATCAAAATAACATAAATTAGAATAACCGGATCAAACTTTCATCAATTCCCCCATTACACAGGTGACAAATAAATTCCTTTCAAATCTTTTGCGAACGAGTATGAAACAAAGATGTTTCAAATGAAGTATTACTCTATTTTCTAGTTCATTCCCCTTAAGGGATATACATATAAATTTGATCCGACACTGCTTCTTAATGCCTTTCGAAGTCTTCCTTATATGACCGAAATCTCATCAGATAAGAATTGTTTTAAATTGGAAAGGGAATAAAAGCCGGAGTGCACTAAGTGTGATAAGTAATGTTCATGTTTAATAATTGCAAACCGTAATTCTATCAACTTTTGGGTCACAAGACAATTGGTCTTAAGTAATATATTCCAAAAGTACTTCACTCTTTAGAAAATTAACAATAATAATTATAGTGTTTTGTCCCAAACGATTAAAGCAAAGGTCTTTTCAGCTAATGCGCTAAATCGGGATGAAACTTCGTTTGAATAGTTCATTTATCGCAGGTGTATAACCACGGTTACAAATTGTACAAAAAAGTCAGTCTGATTTTTGTTAATCTTCCCAGTGCACCGACAATTGACATACCTGTGTCATACGTTTTAGTGTACTACGTATGTTTTTAGTTGAAAATAGTTTGAATTAATTTTACTTGACGCTAATAGGCCATGTATTTAAATTGTAAACTTATTAGGTATTTTGTCATCTTTTTTGGCACAATCCAATTTTAGGGCCGGTACTTTAAACTGCAGTTAAAATTTACCTTGCAGATGTTTTCTATGAAAATCGTTACCAATACGGGGGTCAATACAACGATAAGTAAGGTGATTAGTTAGCAGTTCACTATGATATTTTGAATATAAGGAAATAAAATGATGTGTTAAACATGTTATTACATCATATGTAGCTAGCTCACTTCTTCGACTTTTATAACAACTGAAACATAGCTGATAACTGGACAAGAAACATAAATAAACGTTGTGTATGAATCGATCTAGGTCAGGTCTTCACTCAAGCTGTAAATGGTGAAAGCATTCTTTTATTAAACAACCCAAAAATCAAATGCAAATCTAAGCAGTGTATTAAAGTTCGTGTGTTGTTTATTTAGTAAAGAATTAAAAATGTTAAGGGTTAAGGAACCTTGCTAATATATATTGAAACAACTCCGAATATTGAGCGTTTTGGTTATTTAAACATCGTGGCGATGTGCTAGTTTTATAGAATTTTCCTGTTAATTAGGTTTCAGCCAAAGTACAGTTCTTGCAACTGGGGTTATCGAAAACTTTGAATCTGTTCGATCTCATTTTCACGGGCATCTGAAGCTCCCCGCCAAGTGTTCACTCGAACGAGGTTCCAAGATTTAATGCCCCGGTATCCATTCAAAATTTCTGTAAAAGTTACAATGAAATTTATTTTATTTAGATTAGCTATAAATAAAACATAATTTAACTATCAAATAAAGAAAAGAATTCCTTAATTTAAGTTCAGATATTTAGAAATTTTTGGGTTCTCTAAACAAATTGACGTATCATATATTAAACTTGTTAAAATTTCCCAGTATTTCTTTAATAATTATTTGCCAATACGGATATAAGTGTAATTGCTCTATTTGTCATACTTGCCACGTACAATTATTCTTTATGGTGCAGTAGTAAATTTCCTGAACCGATTCAACTTTGTGTTTATTTACATTGAATTCATATATAGATTGTTTCAAATAATTGTTTTGTTATTTGTATTAGTTTAGTTAGTGCTTTTATTTTTGGCAGTGTATATGATTGGTTTTAACTATATCAAAGAGTATGCAACCAAATATCTTGGCTACATTAAGTTGCGTATGTAATCAAGCTAAAGTTCAGCTCAGAATGCGTCGTATACCGCCGTTTGTAGGCCAACGAGTAGTTTCTAACTAGTTCTTAATGTTCTGCTTTTCAAGTTTCTAATTACGCAAATTAAGCGGATGGCGCTCACTGTTTTAGCTCGATTATTGACTGCAGAGTATGAATTAAGTAACAGATAAGTCGAATTCTCCTATGTTCACTGAATCGGCGGTGCCTCTGGTCTGTACCTCCTCTCAAGACTTTGTTTAATGTCATTTCGACCTATTACATAGTTAATGATAGAAAGCACAGCATCCATTTTGCAGATAACTTGTACATACCTAACGCATTTCTTAAAATGAAATATGCCCAGCTTTTCGAAGTACTATTATCTCTGATATTGTCGGCGCACGCATTGAAAAATTAGTTATAACATTTTGTTTGCTTGTATATAAAAATTCAATGTAGTGATTTTTAATTTCATAGGTTGCATTCGTTGCGAACTTCAATGCCAATTCGCGCATTTTAAACAGTACAAATTTAATCCGCTCTCAATACAGACGGTTGTTGCTCATTTATCACTTTCAATTTATTTATCATTATACTTATATTATTCTTCGTTATTAGTTTTCGCAGTGCTTATACAACGTACATATATTTAATTTAAAGACTCAATTTAGTATTTTATCGGATAGTGTTTTGGTCTATCTTAAATTCCTTAGCTCCATCCCTTCTCTTTAAATCAAATTCTTGAAGACCAAGCTTCACCTGATTGCACACATCAAATAGGAAGGTAGGTGGTTCTCCTTTAAATTGTAATTTGTTCATTTATTTGTTTAATTGGCTTAAATTCTATAAGTGCACTCACGGTCCTTCGGTTTACTTAAATTTCGTTCGGGACATAAACCCCAGCCTCAAAATACAGTCCATAGATCTAATCGTCCCGCTCTAAATGTGCTTTGTGAAAACCCGTTAAATTTAAATCTTTGATATCATATCGCACA
>JAHWXV010156895.1:0-10900 GCA_024586415.1 Phrixothrix hirtus
GAAAGGGTAACCAATAGTATGATGGTATAAAATATTAGTAAACCATGCCTTGGACATCAAAGAATGAGACGTTGATTAGTTTAGTAGAAGATGCCACCACTTAGATCGTTTGTTTGTGTTGGTGATGATGAAGTTTTCAACACCGAGCTTTTTTGTGTACCCTCAGGATCACAATGGCGAAATAAGTTTTATCACTAGCTATTATCCTCGAAAGAAGTTCTTCGCCATCTTCCCGTAGCTTCGCAACTTGCACGCGAGCATCACATGGCACAGGAATATGTAGTCCCAAAACCTGTCGCGCACAAACACCTTTCATACGCAACTTTTCTGTCATTAAAGTATTGCAAGAGCCTAACGAAATATTTAAAAACTGTAACAGTTGTCCTATTATAACTCAACGGTGTTGACATTTGTTTCCGTTAGAGCAGTGATGGAAACACCACAGCTTACCGTTATAGACGTTGATTGTATGCACTCTTTGAGCTTTTTATACAAGGAAGGAACAGTACTATAGAGAAGAAATTCCCCATAAGCCTCTTCTAACAACAGACAAACTTCGTAGCAGAACTATTCCTCACGCGTCAACTCCATCATTTCGTAGGTGAAATTAAACATGTCTCTACTCGATCGCTTGGCACTGATCGCAATCAAAACTGAACCGAATACATACGGCATTATGTAATAGACATATAAGATGCGATTATTTAAATTTAAATTCTCAGTAGGCTATAAACTTTTTCTGTAGAGAGAAGTGTTTGTCTGGCCACGATACCTTTATGAGGTGACGTGGTTTTACAGTAGGATGTTAATTAATATCATAGCCTGATGTTTACTAAGTTAAGGTATACTGCCACGTCAAAGACGGATAACTGAGCGAAAGTTAGACTTCGTCAGAAGAATCACGTCACGCGACAAAAGAAAAGAAACTGACCGGCTGGCCCTAGTACCGCGGAGGCTAGGGAATGGGGTGTAGTTACATAAAAAAGGAAAATGGCCGATACAACCACCAAATAATTATCAAGGTTAGTATACGCGAGCTTCGCTTCCTGTATCGCTGAAGAAATCACGGAACCGGTGCTTACGAGCGTCAACGGTTTTGAAACTAGTACAAGCTCACGCTGGAAGTAACCTACGATGCTTAAAGAAAGAAAATGGGCACCACGCATTTGTAATTGGGAACTCTAGTGTAAATCTAGATGTACAAGAGTGAAAACGTCGTAAATTAATTCGGCGATAAATGCTAGACTTAAAATAGTTGCAAATATTCTTCTTCGCACGTCTAAAGTTTTGCAGAAAATACTGGTTAGAGTATTTGCTATTGACCAGAAAGGGAATCAATTAGGATACAACAATACTTAGAGAAAAGGGACCAAAATAAGGATATAATCGGTTTATTCCGTTTCGCAAATCATAAGACAGTATGTTGAAACGTACAGTTCAAAATGATCTTTCGCTTAAATATATCAACTAAGACTTAGTAAACTTTTGGTATATAAATGATGTATAAATATAGTCAACTATTAAAGTTTAAAGTCAATAGAACATTTTGAAAACCTTAGGTTAAAATAAGCACAAGTGCGCTACGAAGCTATAATACAATACGGTGTTATCGTAGATATGTTTCTGCAGCACAAAACAAGATCTTAAAGCGTAGAAGAATTGAAATAAGTAATAAAATTTGCAAAACAGAATATATTTGAGGTGTTCGTGAACCTGATTTACTAAAATTTTAACGATATGTAAAGTATATGCTAAAGCCAAAAATTATAACAAAACGAATTAATAAATAAGCGAAATATTCCATTTCTCGGACGTAACTCCAGTAATGTGCCGCTTTACTTTTTAATAAATTAAAACCATATATAATTGCGCACGTAATTGATCACATTTGGCTTGTGCAAGGACGCCTTTACAGAGGTCAGCCATTTAAATAAATA
Source organism: Phrixothrix hirtus (assembly GCA_024586415.1). Lineage (NCBI taxonomy): Eukaryota > Metazoa > Arthropoda > Insecta > Coleoptera > Phengodidae > Phrixothrix > Phrixothrix hirtus. Next base: position 1,938 of record JAHWXV010156895.1, read on the forward strand.
GCAAAGCATTACATTATATACTGAAGCAATTTAACAGTAAGCAGTGGCCGCGGCGTTCGTTGCGAGAACCAAGTAAGCTTCAAACTACATTCGCACTATGCACCAAACGTTGAATACATACAGTAAATTATTACATTCGGAAACAAATTTCCTATTAGAGAATAATTAATTTCTGTTTAAAATTACTAGAAAAATACACATAGTTACAATGAAATAGTTATAATAAGCAATTAAGATTAATTTTTACAGGAGTATATAACGAAAATAAGAAGCAAATTTCAGGATGCAGAGCAGTAATTCTCAGGACCAAAATATAGTCGCAATTTCGTCATCTTTGGCAGGTACCAATAAGAAAAACAAGGAAAACTGACCTGGATGTAGAAGCTCTCAAAGGAAACAGATTCTACCCCTAAAAGATAATTTTCTTCGCCACGTCGTTGCGGAACAGGTATTCCTCCGCTAGACTGCTGGTCGGCGCACTAGTGCCGTAGAAAAGCAAAACAAAGAGCAGCTCTGGTGTGGATAGCCGGCAAGCCGACCAAGACGAAGGGAACCCTCAAAACGTAACCTCGGGCTCATGAAGAAACTGTCGGCGGCCTTAAAACCATGCCGCAGATTCTATAAATGTATTGGGCGTCTTGAACCCCATGCCCAAAATACTATACAAAGAAATCGATCACCCAACGAACACAAACAAGGGACGCCTACTCACCCTAAAAATGTAGGTGTTTTATCTAGCAAAGGAAACAAACAGAGAAGTAGCTGAAAATAGGCCGGAACTAAAGAAAGAGCGTGTGTCTTCTACAACGAACCAACTAAAAAATCCAGGATGGCACGCATAAACGTGGCGAGAGCAGATAAAGATGCTCGTGAATAAAATTTATAAGAGACGGGATTAGACAACCCAAAATGCGTCGAAAATTCAAAAGCGCGAATGTGAACGCTAATGACAAAATTATTTGACCTAAAATTAAATAAATAGTATCCAAATATTCAAGAAATTACTGCAAATAAAGTGCTAGGTGATATTTATTTACACCCATAAAATTGACCTACTGTTGAAAAACACCCAATAATTTTTACAATGCACTCTAAAAGTTCAATATTATTTAAAGTAATTCTTGTAACTTACTTTATATTTGAAAGTGATTTAATATTTTAGATGAATACCTGTATTTCGGGTACGTTTACAAGAATTCATAATAAATATTTTGTAGTTCACACAAAATAAATTTTATTATCAATAGAAAAATCAATTGTTCAAATTATCAATCAACATGAAAATTAATACCTAAAATGTATATACGAAGCCCTAAGAGATAATTAAATAATTAGGTTTATTTCAAGTTATACAAACACAATATTAAATATTTTTGAAAAGAAATCGCATCTCAAATAGATGAAGTTAGTCTAATTTACGGCAGGTCTTTAATCTAAACCCTAGCAAAAGATTATTCAATCCAAGTTGAGACAATGTTCATATACCCTGTTTTAAATAAACGTCTTATTTACAAATACGTTATATAACCCAGTGAAAGCTTTTATTTAAATTGTTTATAGATTTCAATAAATCTTAACTTAATTTATTGTATTAATCTATTTTTAGAACATTAAACAGGAGCTAACCTGGTTAAGCGCATTTTCTGTGCTGTTGTCACTGCTAGGAGATAACATTGAAACCTTGACTTTGAAATCGGTTCTTTCGTATGCCATTTGATGTTTGAATTGTATCTAGACTAGTTACAACCCAAATGCAGGATCGAATTTTAATTAGATTTTCCGTAGACTAGCCATCTTCAAAGGGATTCTAATTTTCGTCCTTAGGCGGATCTTGCGTCATTTTGAACTGGGCTGTTGATGAACAGTAAATGTATCTTAACATAAACTGGCTTAAAGGTACACAGCATATGCACTCACGCGACTCTTGCCACAAAACATCGAAACTTAGCCTATGGCGGGCTCATATCGACGTTAAAGTTTTCCGATATTTTTTTGCTTGCCAATAGTTTTTAAGCATTTTTTAAATGTGAACCAATCGAATTCTGCCTACGTCTGTTTAGTTAACTTTCACATAGTGGACATATTTGACCTTTTCCTTGGGGTTAATAGCATTTCTTTCGAAAACTGCCCTCATAAACCTTTTAAATGCTTATGGCTCCTGTTTAACGTGTTTATTGCTATATGGGTGGCCATACTCCGATTTACAAGAGGTTTTCCCTTAACTTTAAAGCTGCGTGTTTATAGAAGTCTGGAAAGGTTCCTATAATAAATTTTTATATTGCGTAAACCCTTCCGTATATGTAAAATTATTTATTTAAGATTAAGTTATAATTTTGAAGCTATTTAATTGTTTTGGAAAGATTTATATAACTATTTTAAATATCATAAGCTTTTCCATGTTCATAAAATTAATTGCTTATAATTAGAATATCATTTTGTGAACAGTAGCTTAGACACCCGCAAGCTAACCAAAGTTAATACATCACCCGCAAATCATATGTCAACAAATTTTGTGGAAAGAACTTTGTTATTAAATTAAAATGAGAAATTTATTTACAATAAATGTGCGAAATGATGACTATTGCTTTCAACGCGTTTGTGAACACTGCGTTTTAAATTTTCGAAGGAGATCTGTTAAAATGCCAAATTCAAACCGTTAATTTGACAGATAACTATTACTGAGAATAGATTAAGCTAAGATATGAATTTTTTTAATGGCCCACTGGGAACTGAAATTTAAATGATCGCATGCTACTATACCATCTTTGTAACACAAACCGCAAAACTTTTCGGCAAAGATTATTACAGCAAAGCAAATATGATAATTCATTATTGAGCGATCCTCATAGAACCCTAAAGGATCTATTTATTTCGTAGAATATCAAAGATTTCAATATCAACTTCTTTTAGCACTATGCAATAAATCTTAATTACAATGTAGTTTAATTTAAATCAAATAATAAATTTCTTCGATTTATTTTGGACAACATACGAAGAAATTTTGTTAAAAAATTATTTCGTGTATCAATTACAAATGTACCGAACATATAGGATTTTAAGTTGCATATATTAAGAATGAAATGTATATTAAAATAAACTGGTTGTTGTAAATGAAAGATTTTATCAGTTTGTGTTTCGAAATCAAAAATGCAGGGAGATATGCGATTTAAGAACTGCCAGCGTATAATAGGATAGGCATTGAGTAAAGTACCACTGTTATAGGAAACGTAATTGATTCTCTATAATTTTATTAACGTTTAAGGTTATTAAATAATAATTGTAAATCAAACTGCTACTTATAATATTTAACATAAATATTTCGATGTGAATTCCAGTATTTTATTTTACTAATCAAGAATACAGCAAAGAAAAGTCAGTTAATGAAATGAGTTTAATGTAGGACTGACGTATTTGTGTATAATCAGAGAAGTAGCAACTTCTGGAGTAATTGAGTTTAAATGAAATATTTTCATTCTTACAGCTTGAAGGGTAGTGTTAATATTATTTTGTTAGCTAATTAAATAAATTTATTTAAGTAAATTTTATCATAATTTTAATAATAAAATTTGGTTGTGCATTAAATTTTAATTAGGCATTTCTATTTAAATAACTTTATAACTAATGTCAGTTTATTGATTTGTTTGCTAAATTTAGTTGCGCTCGACCTTTTTAGTTTTGTTTTTAAAATTGAATCGTGTATGTATCTAACGTGTCCCAGAAGTTTTGGTATCAATTCTTCCCATGAATTTGACAAGGTAGGTATTTTATTATTTCACACACATATTAAATTTACAGCATAAAGCAAATAACCACGTAATGTAATTTTTATTAGTTGTTACTGATTAATACAAATGCCTACTAAATTTGTATTTCCTATTTATTAAACCCGAAAATGTTCGCACAATAACAAAAGGTATTTATTATGGTAGTAATTTGTAATAATCAGCAACAACTAATAAAAATACATTTGTTGGTTATTTGTTCTTTGTTTTATTTTCAATGTGTGTGAAATAAGAAAAGATCTGCCTTGGCTTGGTCATGGTAAGAGTTGATGCCAAGACTTCAGGGACACGTCATTTTCATATCACTGTTCGTTACGAGTACGTTTTTTATTTTTAGGTGCGTACTATCAAAGTTCCCTATTGTGTGTGGAAATTTATATTTATTTTGCCACGTCTTTTTATTTCGTTTACTATGGATATTATTTCAACATTTGGTTTATTTACTATTTTAGAAATTATTCTTTTAATACGTTTACAAGCTATTCTTTGATGGCCATTTCGGTCTTCTAACATGAAATTCATGGTCTGCTATGTATTTCAAAAAGATTTTCATTTTATGTTCAATAAATATAGCGCCATGCTTGTTTTCTCCATTTAAAGTTTCACTTTCAAAATTTAAAACGTCTTAGAATTAAATTTCCCATGCGTTTTATATTTGTTACGTTTTCGTTGTCTGATATTTACAAGTCGTTCCGACATACCTAATATTAGAATAAGCTGAGCTTGGCAAGTAGTTGTTTTAATTATTTTAAAGGATTTACCGCCTGGATTAGGTATGAACTAAATTTGGTGCACAAATAAATACCAACTATGTAAAAGCTATTAGTATAAGCGTTGGCATAAACGAAGATACATACAAAGTGTAAGGCTTAGTTCACTCTTTATTCATGAAATACAAGTATCTTCTTTATTTTTATAGACAATTAGTATATATGGATCATTGTTTAATACGCATACCATTAGCAATAAATATAAAAATATTCTCAATATACACAGAAAGTACGATTAAATTATTAACATTTAATTTAAAAACATTTAAAAATAGAATAATATATTAGGATAATTTGAATGACAAAGGTTGATACGGAGGTAGTCCATACTTATTAATGGTACAGAGCTAGTCCGCACTTTGCGTCTTATAAGGAAAGAACTTGCCCTTTGAAAGGAGTAGCCAGCCTCAACTACTCTGTTATCCAAAAAAGGCTTGGATGTTTTAAGGGGTCTAAATTAATCCCTCTAGACGCTTTGATGCTTTCAAGAGGATGTCCAGCCACAAGCACTCTGATTGGACCTTTGGACCTTGAAAGGGGTTCATAGTAGTCAAGTAAAGAACTAAGATTTACGACTCGTTTATTTACATGGCCTCCTTATATACATTTATTTTGTATGACGTTCGTATTACGTAGTGGATTTAAAGACCAGGTTTTTTCTGTCTGGTTGTTTTGTAACAATTATTCATTGTGAAGTATGAATTATGAATTTTCTAATCTTAACTTAAATTAATTTGTTTTTTAAGGTCTTATAACTTTAGATACTTTTATAACTTAATTTATAATTTTCTGTCTGTGTTAGTCCTACTTTATTTTCAGGGTTACTCTTAACTTTAGGCTTTTTTATTTATAATCTAAGTTTATTATGTAAATTACACAGAAATATTTGTTGATGGTGTGAATCGCAATCTATTGTTGCGTTGTGCTGATTTTACTTGCATAAACTATGTTCTTTAATTACCTAGATATTTGAACTGTGATATGACCTTTCACTTATGGATTTGGGTTTGAACATTTCCCTTATTTAAGGGTTACTTGTATGCATATATTTGGGTTATTATTTCTATCTTAATTCTTTGCTACGTTTAAGATTTTTAAATTTTACATTTCATCTATTCCCTATGCAGCTCCCGTCTCTGTTTCCTGTTAAGATATGAATCTTAACAAAGATTAAACTTAGAATTGATTTTACACTACTATTCAGTTTTAACAACTTGTCGAGCGTAGAAAGAACATTTTTGAGAATAAAATATAATTGAAATTATTAGACAGAATGGATCCATTCCTCTACAGGGCAAGGCAAGACGACCGCCGCCCTGTCAGTCACACTGTTGATGCCATGAATAATCAAAATTACAATTTACATCAAGATTCCTAAGAATTAAATAGAATTGTATATAAAATTCTTAGACATCGGTAATGCGTTTTAACCAAACATAAATTTAATCTTACACCTTTAGAATAGGTTGTAATATTACTAAGAACCGGCAGATTTGTTAAAAGCAAAAGATGGACAGGTAATATAATTTACGTGACCATCGCCATAGACAGTAGAATTTAAAGAAGCGGAAAATTTAGCAAACTTGTCGCAAAGACTTGTAAACTAACAAGTAAAACCCGAAACTCGCAAAAAGACACATGCATATAAATTTAAAACGGACTACATGGGAATTGAGAAACGAGATTTAGTTCAAAGACATTGGCTGAAATTGAAATAACCAACAACACCATTGGGCAATGAGAATTCCTGAAAGTTATATAAACTCAAACTCAAGTAAAATTCAGGTATTTCCATGATCTGCAATAAATGTTTAAGTATGTTTTATAAACGAGTTCATTAGTGAAATCCATGAAAATACAATGCAGTTAAAGAATTACAACATAACTGCCACGAATTGGAGAATTCGTTCAGGTACGTAATTTAAAGAAGTCAATAACACTACACAGAGTGTTGCAAGAAATTCAAAGTGGACATCTAAATGACCTGACAAAATCATTCAGAAGACAACGAAACGGTTAATTCTTGAATACCTATCATTTGCCGCGAACGCGAACCGCGAGTGTTTAATTAGTAAACCAGTTAAGTTTAAAGGACATTCTCTTGAAATTTATTTAGTAATAGAAACATAATTAAGTTTTCTTAAACAAAGGTCGAAAATATTTTTTTCATAGCTTCAATAAATGCAGGTAGAAAACCTTTATTAAGCTACACATAAAAAACTTAGTTCATAGTAGGGTAAGTATTCACAAAATTAATTCAATATTTATAAACTTTATAGAAATTGATCGCATCGATACTAACTTAGTATTTTAGACCAAATTTAACATTAATTTTATTTATTGCTTTTATTTTTTTTTGTTATATAATGAACTTTCAAATTATTTCTTATTTAAATAAATTAATTTTTAAATTGGCATTGTCATATTTGTTCGAGAAAGACAAAAGGGTTGTAAGTACCTTAGTTAAGCTTTCAGGTAAAAGCTAGAAGTGTCAATAAAATCTCAAGCCACCGAGAACATACCTACCGAATATTGTTATGGTGTGGCCGTCGCCCCCTAGAAAAAAAACCATAATGGTCGTCTGACCCAACATTGAGAGCAAATCAATTAAATAAGGCACGATTAGACAATAATATATCAATAAATAAAACAATTGATGTATAAAATTAAAAGTTGAAACCAAGTTCTTTAAGCAAGTAAATAGAGTATTAGATTTGTAACTGTTTATTAATATGCCTAAATATGTTTCGGTTCATGTAACAACCATCTAGGGAGAATTCTAAAATTTTGTATATTTTAGCAATTGCTTTGGTTTAATTTTAAATAACTCTGGAATCAAACAAATTGTTAAAATATTCAAGATTTTAGAATGCTCCGCAGGTGGTTCAAATTGCTACATTAAGCAAAACATATGTAGGGAGATATATAAATAGTTAAAAATCTGATATTCTATTTAATTGCTTAGTGAACTTGGTTTCAACTTTTAATTTAATACGTCTCCTTAATCTGTTTAGAGTAATGGAGTTAGATAATTAAATAAAAGAAATTAGTTATAAAAATTTGCATATATAGGTTATTGGATACATTCCGTCATACTAAAATAGTGTGATGTTTTCTCAACTTCTAATTATACGGGAAGTCTCCGACAACTTTCTTAATTTGAATGGATACATGTACCATTTATTTAATTATTGGGTTCGTTATTCAACTTTAAGGAAAACTGCATCATATGCCCTCATATTTATCTTGCATAGCTTTTGAGAAAAAATTATGTTCAATCTTCTTTTATGTGCAGAAGTTCCATTACAGGTTAGTTTGCATGCTATTCTTAATGATGTAAAAGCGTTATTTTGAATTTTTGAATACACGGAAAGTATGCTTAAAGTGTTATAAAACTAATTACCAGGTGATAAAGAAGGTGTCGACAATTTTATATTGAGGTGTTATAATTTGGTGATTATGTAACACTTTTATTTTAGATAGAATGTCAAACATTTTATTAAATATTTATAAATAATAAATAATGGTTGCTTTCATGGCAATCTAGTTTGCCTGACCTATCATTAATTGAACACGTGTGGGATATTGTAGGGCAAAGTTAAGAGTTCTAAAAGAAGCCTCTCCGTAGGTATTACCCAAAAATGAATTATAGAACCTTGAAATAGCATATCGCAACCTAGCAATGATTTGATTACTTCAAGCATTGATTTTATATAAACAGATTGCTCACGCCTATACTAAATATTGGAAACCGCAAAATGCCGGCGAACACCAGTGGGCAGCACTGCTGGCCGTTAGTTTGCAGGCAAACATTAGGTGGGTCTGCATTCACGGTCTACTTCATTCTAAGTATATCAATACTCGTGTTAGTAATACGAACACGCCGAAAATACTTGTATTTATATTGCTATGGAATTCAACCGGGATAAACCTACTATGAGTCACAACTACCTGGTAGAATCATGCATTTAAACTAGTTATGCGGCTATTTGACGAAGTTAAATAAATTTTTGTTTCAACTTGAATTATAAAATCTTTATAAATTATTCGAAAAAGTTATTTAGAAGGTTTATATTTGAATTATAAATCAGTAGAGGGAGATAGATGATTCTGGGACACCATTTTTGCCCAACCTTGAAAACCGGTTCTTAATGACCCCCCGCGGCATAATTGATTTTTAATGACCCGCCTGCGGCAAACATATACAGGGCGCGCCAAAAATTTATATACAATGTGCTTCAAAATAAATATATAGGGTGCGTCAAACTAAATATACAGAGTGCGGCAAAAAAAAATGGCGGATCGAATCATAATGGCGGATATAGCACGGCGGCCATCTTGGAATTCTAGGGGAAATCTGGGGACTTTTGGCGCGGAATCTATGGAATTTCTCCGGATTTTGGCGGGAATA
>JAHWXV010156906.1:0-14454 GCA_024586415.1 Phrixothrix hirtus
ATATATATATATATATATATATATATATATATATATATATATATATATATATGAAGTTAATTTTTCAATTTTTATCTATTTAAGATAATTATTATTAAATGTATAATTTTTATGACAATTATTTAACATATTTAAAAATTTTCTGCATCGACTGAGACTCGAACTCAGGACTTTTACGCTTACATGACGCACGCTCTACCACTTGAGCTACCAATGCGTATATATACAACACACATACACACACACACACACACACACACATACGTACCTGGCTTCTTTCATATTTAAAATGCACGATATCACGAATTTAAATATCACAGATTAAATAATGTCCTCGTCAAAATACGATTAATATATCATAAACATATGCATAATCATTCATTTTGAATCTAGTCAAAAAGTGTCTCCTAGAATTTGTCCTGTATATAATCATGTCGACACTTTTCATGCGATATGCCATATAAAAAACCGGAAAACATAAAATACCTATCTAGTGCTCTGATAAATAAAACTACACACAAAATAGCAACCCACTGGAAATAATACCTAGAGGAAACAATTCGTTTAAAATGTAAACGAGATGTGAGCATTCCATTAATATCTATCAATAAATGGTATGTCCATCTAACGCGAAACAATCATTTGCAAAACAATGCGCGCATACATAATCTTATCGCCAAAAATAACCGGACACAACTAAACCAGTGAAATTTGCATTTTCTTCGAAAAATATCCTTTTATAGTAATAAGTAAGTGCATTGAACGCTTTTAACATGTAAATTAATTTTTAAAAATTTAAAAATGTGTGGTGGGTATGGTTAACCTCAAAAATACTTACATCCGCATGATAAGGCACCAGCGAACATGACGTCAATAATCCAATGTAACTTACTTTAGCACAATTATTTATAAAAGTTTTACATATTTTAGAGCTCCTTAAAGCTTCATGAAGGAGCATAATTTAAAAAGCACTCGTGAACAAAAATTTCGCACAATATTTAGTGTTGCAATAACGTTCAAAAACGACCAATTTTACAACAAACATAATTAAATTAGTAAATTTATTAACTTTTCTGCAATAGCGTCAAATACAGGGTGTCCATGTTTGAAGGTATCCTTTATTCTGGGAAATGGGTAGAGTATAGCCGAGATACATATTGATTCTGTAATATTTTACAGAACCGGCATGAAAGTTATCCATTGAAAATAACAGAGCACCGAAAAGTACTAAATGATTATGTGCGCTTGGTACTAGTAATTATTGTCCTTAGCCTGCATAACAAGATACCGGGTGTCCCACTAATAGATTGCGTTGAACATATTTTTAAGTTTCCTAAATATAATTACGTCACTTTAAAAAATCCCCCTATATGTAGAAATGTAAACCTACCTAAATTTGAATCTAATTATACCCAGTATACCCGTTCAATCCTAATATCTCAGTTATTTGAAAAGAGACAAATTTTAAATTTGGTCGAGTTAATTAGTTCAAAAAAATCTATCATAAGGCGACGCTGTTGGCGTTATGTCACTTCTTGTTTTTATGCAATTGACATCAATGTTTTTCTTTTTAATGGAACGGGTCATATATTTTATTTTCCTTAAAAACATTGTTTTTCTCTTTTCATTAAAATAAGACACATTTTACTTTTCATAAACTGACGGTTTATTAATTTTCACCTTGTTTTATTATTCTCAGATTATGTGACGTTATTTACATAATGGAAGACCAAAGATTTAGCAACGAAGAAAAATTAAATATAATTATAATCTATGGAGAATGTAGAAAGAATCGAAGACAGGTCGGAAATTTATACCAAAGACGCTTTCCTGACCGCCAAATTCGCGACTGTATGTATTTCGTGCGTTTAGCAGACAATTTGGGAGATTCTGGGTGCTTTAAAAAAACGCACAGTATTTAAAAAGAAGTCGGTAAGAAATGAAGGACGCAGTGTTGGTGTATTAGTGCGACTTAATGTAGAACCTCATGTCTGTAAGGCTGGTTGCTGAAGAAACAGATAGTTCAAAATCTTCCATTCAAAGAATTTTAGAAGAAACAAAATTTCATGATTATAAAATTCAGTTACACCAAGTTTTAACTCCTGCCGATTTTGAAAAACATTAGTGTTTATTGCTTCGCTAACAGAAACTGGTTTAGAAGATAACATTTTATTGTCGGATGAGAGTAGATTTCATAATAATGGAATTATAAATATACACAATTTCCACTATTGGGCCGCAGGAAATCCATACTGGATAAGGCGTGTCAATATGTGGTATTACAGGATAAACGGACACCTTCTAGGACCTAAATTTTGCAATGGAATTTTAAACTCCGAAATTTATTGAGATTTTCCTGTAAACGAATTATCATAATTATTGGAAAATGCTCCCCCAAATCTAAGGCAAATATGTTTTTTCAACAACACGGTGCCCCGCCTCATATGCACGAATCGTAACAAATTATTTAAACCAGGCCTTTCCTGGGAGATGCATAGGCAAGAATAGCGTAATCAGCTAGACTGTCAGGTCTCTTTACCTGACTCCCCTTCATTATTTTTATGGTGATACCTGAAAAATAAGAAGTATGCCACGCCATTGCAAGATGTAGAAGATTTAAAACAAAATTACAAGTAGAGTGGAACATGCCAGACAAAATGTTGGATATTTAAGAAGAGTCACTGAACGTGAATTACTGCATCGCGCAGAATACTGTTTAGAGAAAAAGGGGCGTCATTTTGAACCTTTAATTATGTTTGTTGAATTGCACTACCTTCACTTTACCTGTTATTGTTCAATATTATTCACGTTCCTATGAATTAAAAGTATGCTCCTTATCTATTGCTGATATTAAATATTGTGGCTTTTATTCGAATTTTCTCAAATTGTTTGTTACGCATTAACTGTCTGTAAAATACGTAGATCTAATTTCTTTTTGGTGTTCCATTGTCAAACGTCAGTTGCACCCCGCCCCATCTTGTTAATTTATTTTATCCAAAGTAAAATGTATTATGTCTTATATCAGTGAAAATAGAAAAAATAATCTTTGCAAGAAAAATAAAAAATATACCCCGTTCCATTAAAAAGAAAAATGTTGGTGACAATTTCAGCAAAACTAGAAGTAACATAACACCAATAGCATCCATCTTCGTTTGATAAATTTTTTGGACTAATTAACCCTTATTACGTAGTCGTGCCTTATTTAATTGATATAATATCAATTTTGGGTTAGTTTCACGGTTTATTTATTTATTTAGCGGCATCGACCACAATAACGATATTCAGTAGCAATGTTCTCTGTGGTTTGAGATTTTTTTCGACACTTATAGCTTTTACCTGAAAGACTTAACTTAGGTACAATCATTTTGTCTTTCTCGAACAAAAACGACAATGCATTGTAAAATTGAATTTATTTAAGTTGGATAATAATTTTAAAAATTTGAACATACACAATAAAGTAAAAATAACTACAATAGCTAAAATTAATGTTAAATCTGATTAAAAATATTAAATTACGATCGATGCTAGCAATTTCTATAGAATTTATAAATACTGAAATAAGTTTGTTAACACTTATTTTACTATGAACTAAGTCTTTACGTTTAGCTTTAATAAAGGTTAATCTACCTGAATTCAATTACTAATGCTTAGCAAGGAAATTAAATGTCTACGACCTTTGTTTAAGCAAACTTAATTATGCTTTCTATTATTAAATAAAGTTCAAATTAATGTTCTTTAAACTTAACTGTTTTACTAATTAAACACTCGCGATTCGCGTTCGCGGCAAGTAAGATTTTAATCGAGAACTAACCCTTTCGATGTCTTCTGACTGATTTCGTCAGGTGAAACGGATGTCTACTCTGAAATTGTTATAACACTTGGTGCATTGTTATTAATTTCTTTGAATTACTTAGACGAATTCCGAACTCGTGGTGTTCCTGTTGTAGTTCTTTTGCTGCAATGGACTTGCAGGGACTTTTTACTGACGAACTGGTTTACTGAACATGCACTATAAACTTATGGTAGATCTGGGAAAGGACGTGGTTTTTTGTTGTCTGCGTTTCTATAACTTTCGGGAATTCGCATTGTCTAATACGGTTAATAGTTATTTGAATTTCGGCCAATGTCTGAATTAAAGTTCATTTCTCGATTCTCACGTAGTCGACCTTACAAAATTTCAAAAAAATGGATATGAAAATATTTGTAACAAATAACAGAAAAGTACTTCTAATCTAACATACATCATCATCATTGACGAAAGATTAAGGTTAAATGATATATGAAACTACGATTGTCACGCAGCTTCCACATTTTCTCCTGTTCTTTGAGCACATGTTTGATACAGTTCTGCCATTTTTCCAGGTTACATAGCTCAATACACTCACAGTAAGTTGCTTAACATAACATAATTTGAACGTTGCCTTGTTTCTTGCTACTTCACCTTTTACTTGGGACCACCCAAGTTCCATTGGGTTCAATGCACAGTACTAATATGGCAACCAAATCCACTAATAATGCGTTACCTTGCTTTTTCATTGATGACATCTTATCTAGCAATACTTAGCAGTTCCATATTTAACTTACCATCTTCGAAGTTAACGTTTTCCCCAATAACCATTCTCTAATGCCCGGGAATGATAAAGTAGATTGCTCAAAACTATCACAGAACCTTGAGGAATAAAATCCAGCATTTGTTCAAAACACTTCTCAAATACGTCCGCGATCATATCCTCATGGTAGTCCTCAGCTTTCTTCAACTCAAATGTTAGCAATCCATTTTGCACAAAACCGAGATTACTTCCAATATGCGCAATTATTAACTAACAAACCTTTCCCGAAGGCTATTTTAAACCTGTAGACCATCCATCCAAAAGATCCTGACGATTATTTTTGATGTTTTTATCCTGCTTTGATAGAAACAGTATGCCCTTCATTTTCCCAGCTTCATCTAAATAATAAATGGGTTTTTTTCTGCCCGAAGTATTCTTATAGTTTGGAAATATTTCCTTCTCCAGCAAATAGTTTTTGGTTTTGGTTGACTGGTTTTTAATTAGCATTCATTTTCTATTATACGTTTCGTGGTCAAAGTTAATTTCATCTAGAAGTTTCCATACGCGATCTCTACTTATTTCAGGTAAGTTTTCATCAGTTTTAATTGCAACACTAACTTTATTTAATGTCGGAATTGATTTATCAATATAAAATGAATCCGCTTTCCTTCATACAACAGACATAATTGCATCACCAATTTCCATTGCCCATGAATTTATCCCTCACTACTCTCTTTTTTTAGTTTATAGATGGCGGACATCCCAATTCCAATCATTTTGGAAGATATTTCCGTAACACTTTCCACACTATTCCCTGAATGTAGATATTTTAACGCGGTAAAAAGATTTAATATTATGATTTTTTCCATTATAACGAAACTAATACAGGTTGTTTACTTTAAATTGCTGTGAAATGCAAACTAATCGACAGGCGTTCTTGAAAATTCTATGGGGCCATTTGGAGGAACATATTGTAATAAAATCATATTGATTTTATTGGAGTAGCATGATTACGTGCATTTTGACCTGACTTATTGATCTAACCTCGTAGAAACCAAGATATCTCGACTTTTGTGTACATTAAAATGTTGTTAAGAAATTGTAGCAGTCTTACAAGACCAAAAGGCTTCAAACTTTGGAAAATCATTAAACATACGGAAATGAAATACTGTTGATGTTTCTTTTTCTCGCATGAAGGACCGACAGAATAGATTGTCTTCTAATAATTTCCCCTTATATATAATGCCGTATTTTGACAACTTACTTTCAATATAAAACTGTATGATGTGTTGAAATATATTTTATATTGCATATATAATGTAATTGCAAAACAGTGGGAAAACGCTTACAAATTAACCAATATAAGGGGTTAAATCTCAGTAAGTATTTGGATTTGAAGCTCCATCAGCTTTTTTATCTCATACAGTATTAGAAGTCGGTACTGTATATAGAGCAATACTAATATATTGAATTAGGAAGGTTGTTTATCCCCTTATACTTAGTTATGATGTTATACAGGATGTCTGGGATATAAGAGTATTACTTTAGCAGCAAATATATCTTGGTATACACGACAAAAAACGCTTATAAACCATTTGTTTAAATTTCAGTTATCGAATTGTTTGCAATTAAAATTTTCAGCCTTGTTCTGTTTTATCTACTGTGTTGGACGAGGAAATGATTGGTTAAGCGTACATATAATATGTATTTGTTACGGGATTTGCTGTTACGAATAGCTACACATCAGTACATGATCTTTGCACCAATGCTTGCAGGCATGTCAATACGTCGGTAGTTCAAAATTTGCAAATTAGTAAATATAATTTTAGGGTATGAAAAAACAGGTGCTAACACCGCAGGTACTCGGTTTTTAAGTATGTGCCAACGAATAAACTCGTGTAATCGTGCAAATTGTAATGGTTCGTTTGTTTACGAAAACCTACCCGTCTACACTTCTAATATGATAGCTCCGTTTTACTCAATTCGATGATTAATACCTGAAATGTGCAGATCAAATGTTTCCTGAACGCAGTCGACTCAAAAAGGAAAGAAATTGTTTGACAAAAGAAATCAATTTATAACAACAAAATATACTTTCAATTTAATTCAAACTACTTCCTAATTTTATCTCTATTATTTCACAATAAACAAAGGGCCCTTCTCAGTTTATATGAGACAAGAATCAGGGAATTTCTGATTTTAAAATGACTACTATAAGACCGCAACAAACAATGCAATCTTAGCAAAAACTAGTTGGTGACTCAAAAACGATACACAAAAATGATTTCCGAAAAAATCCCACTACCTTTCACTCGCCCTGTATATAAAAAATTTCTTGAATTACAGTAGGATGTTTTCAGTGATTATTAAATTGCAGTAATTTTTAACAAAATGCATGTGTCGTCCCATAAAATAATTGCTTTATATACTCACGCTCTGTTATGGTCACGACACGCCACTGGATAGGTCTTTGTGGATTTACTGTTGCTGGATACTGCTGCATCAGCACTTTCCATATTCCAATGGCTTCGTACTTTGCTTTGGCCGATAGATTTAATAAGTTTCGTTATTTCCAATAAGGCTCTACAATAATAATTTACTTGGTTACCTGAAACTTTCCGTCTTGGGATAATCTACGTTCAGATTTCAGCTTACTAGCTCGAAACTGCTCGTATCCCTTTATTATTTTATAGGATTTTTCCTTTACATCGCAGGTAAAATACAATTTCACCATTCACCAACACTTAATAAAAATATTTATTTTTACTTTGGCCAAACAACGCTAAAAGATCCACTTAAGCCAAATGATCGCTTCTGCTCGCCAACCACCTTTTACCTTTCTTTTACCTATATGAAATATAAGTAAAAGAGAAAATATTGTTTTCGTCTAAAATTTTCGACGTCAAAATTTTAGCGGAAATACACGTTTTCGGGTCCCCTGTGTACGAAAATCATGTTTTTGAAAATTGGTCTTTGTGTGTGTCTGTGAACAAGATATCTCAAAAACGAAAAGTGGTATATAAACAAAATTTTATATTTGTTTATATCCACCTGGGCACGTGATCGCAACAATTTCATTAAAATCGGAAAGCCGGAAGTGCCACTTTACTTTTCTCATTTTTTAGTTTTTCGCGATTTTTTCAAAATCAGCTCTAATGATTTTTTAAAAATTTAATGTATTTCAAAAAATTTGATGACCTTTGATATAATTAAGATGGTTTCTCAGAAAATTTTCCGTAAAATGAGTAACCGGAAGTACTCACCATTAACTGTGAATAAAATAAATATGAAACTAAAAGTCCTACATAAATGAAAATTTATATTTAAGGTCGAAACTACCTTCCCATGCTAAGAGTTTGGTTAAAATCGGAAGTACTACTTTATTTCTTGTTACTTTTAGATATTTTCCGAATTTTTCGTTTTTCGCGATTTTCATGAAATCGACTAGAACAATGTTGTTAAAACTTAACATATTTTTTAGCTACTTAATTCCGTTTTATATGAACTAAACAGTTTGCCTAATAAATTTCCGAAAATGGAGTAACCGGAAGTACCTAAAGTTTTAATTTTGAACAACATATCTCTAAAACTAAGCACCATATAAAAATGAAATTTTATATTCAAGTTTTTTATCTTCCGCACGTGAGAAGTGAGGAATTTAGTTAAAATTTAATGACCGGAAGTGCTACTTTATTCTTGCGATTTTTAAAAATTTTTGCAATTTTTTTGAAATCAACTAACATTTTTTTAAAACTTGCTACGGTTATTACGCCTTTAATGCCCTTTTACATGAAATTAACGGTTTCTCTGAAAAAATGCGCCAAAGCAAGTTATCAGAGAAAATTTCCGAAGTTGAGCAGCCTTTCGCGTGTCCAGTAACCCGAATGAGCGACCGTTACAATTGTCGTTTCCAAAATAAACGTAAATAATAATTAAATCATTTACGGACATCATTTGCATATATACGTAAGAGAAAGTCGTGTGTTGTTTCACACCAGATTTTTCACTTATATCTAGGTTCGCTTTTCTTTCACTGTTGCCAATTGTTTGTGCAACTTAAATCTAGCTACTTTCTTTTTAACAAATTCTTATTATTTTAATTGATTCTTTTTGCTTACTAATTATTTTAATGTACAAAATGTTAATAACCGTTCTAATTCCATAAAATAAAAATAGCAATACGCGTAAATTACCTCTAACCTTCATTTATAAATCTGTTTATTACCAAACTGAAATCTTGCCCCATTACAAAATGGAGGGCAATTTGATTATTTTCTTTAAGGATACGTCTTCATTCACTAGTAAGCTAATGCATATTTTTTTTAAAATCATTAAAAAAGTGCATTGTTTGTTTACGAACTCTGATGAAAGTATTTCTTTTCTACCTACATTCATATATTATGGTATCGCGTGGGTATTTGTACGACATGAAATGTTTACTAAAGATAAAATTTCACTATAAATTCTTTCTTGTATAACTAATTATTCAATATAAATTTATAAGACAACACAAATTGAAATACATAATTTTAAGCGTAATATCTTCAAATTATTACCACAATAGTATTACGCAGCTTCATTAATAGTAAAATAAACTAGAGTACAGTAATATGATATTAAATAAACAAAACAAAGTTTTCTGTGTTGAAAATTCGACACGAGATTGAATATAGGTCATTAGAAATCCAGATTTATAGTCAATTTTTACGCGAAAATTTGTAAAATTTTTTTCGAATGAAATTAAATTTTTTTACAGGGGTGTGTTCACTAAGGGCTCGTGTACACGTGGATTAAATAATGCCGCTTATATTTCGGACGCCTCGTTTGTATACAACATGATAGATGTTTTGTCCCTTGCTACACTTGTATGCTGAACTTATAAAGTATGTACATTAATTAATTACGGTTAAATGTCAACATAGATTTATGAGTTGGAAAAGCCATTTTAAAAGTACTTCTCATGAAAATACAAAAACACAGGAACTTTATTTTAACATGCCTTATAACATATATATTTTTTAATAAATCGAGTTATATTAGGGAGAGTATTTGTCTATTTTAGTTTTTCTTAAGGGCAATTTTCACCCTTCAATCAAGTGTTAAATAAAATTAAACTTTCGTGAAGTATATGGGCAATTATTTTACCATTTGTTCCATTTAATTCGGTATACTGCTTCTATTAAACTGTCAAAATGATTGCATACAAATTCAACTTTGAGGGTGGATATTACTCCATAAAACTGTTTAGAAGTAAATAAAAAACACAAGCTACTTGTACTTTAGTTTTGTCTACAACATATTTAAATGTTATTAAAATCGGAGTTGGACACCTGGGACACCTTCCTTGTTAGTTAGTTTGTTTAGAATATTTTCATTAGTTAATTAAATTAGTTTGAATAATAATTTCCATCTTCATTAGGAAATTGAAAAATTGGACTTTCATTCAATAAAATGAAAATCCTAGCAATGCTGGTAAAATTTATTTAGAGAAGTAACTGCTGTTTGGATTTATTTTTTATACATTTATTGAAATAAATAATTTATAGATTCGCTAAAGAATTCAGCCAGATAAAAAGCAATTTAAAAGGTTATAAGGTAATTTAATTAATTATGGTAGCTTCGTAAAGTCAAGACCGAAAACTTATAGAAAACTAAATTTAGAAAATAATGAAATAAATCTTTCGACCAGTGTGTAAGCAAATCCAGAAACATCTTTTGGTGAAATTGAAACCTAATCCAAAATAAACTGAATTTAGAAAACACCACTTCCTTCCTTATTAAGTAAAATGACTCAATTTTTACAACTTATAATGCAGATAGGAGTTCGTGTTTTTGTCAATTCTATTTGTAAACGATCGTAAGAAGTGTCAACTTCATTATAAATATCGGTTAATTTAACATAATAATATTTTGAATTGGACAAACGCAAATCGGCATGTAACATTTGAAAGACCGTCAGGAGCGGTTTGGCTTCAACAATTTTTACTTTAGTTTAGATTCGTGGGGGAAGTTTAGGACATGGAAAAAACTGCGAGCATTTCGTGTTTAACATAAAATTCTTACATTGCCATTACTTTACACATTTAATTATATAAAATTCCTTTTTAATAATCCATTCTTATATAAAAAATTAAACATCTTTCATACGCACGACACAAGAAACGATGATTTTTGCTTAAGTTATTTAAGAATCGTTAAATCCCAGAATTAATTACTATTGTATAAAATTCCCTAATAAGTTACACACCTTTATAAAGTCAATGAATTCCAAAAATCTTAATACCTTCAAAAATACTTAATGGAGAAGAATTCTATTCAAAGCCCAATATATTAATCTATACCTAGAAGATCTACTCTTTCCAAAATATTTTTGTATTATTTTGACCTTTGTAAATACTCTGTTTTAGCAAAAATAAAGATTTATCATTATACTTCGAGGAGAAATAAAGTAGTTTGTATATAGGAAACACGGACGCGTGCGCGATGTTTGGAAATTTTAAACATTATTCCGGTGTTGCTGGAGGAAGTTCCCCTTGCAAAATTTTCAAATGTTTATTTCCAACAGAATGATGCACCGCCCCTTAATTCAGTATTAATTAGTCACTATTTGAACGAAACTTTCGCAAATCATGGGTTAGGCACAAACGGACTTCTAGCGTGGCCAGCAAGATCGCTTGATCTTTTCGTTCTGGACTTTTTTGTGAAGAGGTATATAAAACAAGATACAGAACGCCGGAATATTTATGAAATGCCACTCGCGAAGGTTTTAGCACATTCGAGTTGCACCAAATTCGAGTACATAATTCATTTGAAAACATTACCACAAGATACCGACTATGCATCAGTCAAAACGACCAGCAGTTTGAATAATACTTACAAATTCTTGCGCTTATCATTTCAACAGATTATCTTATTGATAATTTTTAATTTCTACATAATGTAACGTTCTAAAAAGGCGCACACTATGCGATCATTTAAATTTCAGTCCCCGGTGGGCTATGAAAAAAATTCTTGTCTTAGCTTAATCCATTCTCAGTAATAATTATCTGTCAAATTGACAGTACATAATGTTTTCTATAATTTAAAACGAAGGGTTCCCCGATGCGTTGAATGCAATGGTCACCATTTCGTACATTTATTATAAATATTGCAAATAAATTTCCTATTTTAATTTAATAATAAAGTTCTTCCCACCAAATTTGTTGACATAATTTGCAGGTTATGTATTGAGTTTGATTAGAGTGCGTGTGTATAAGCTACACTCTACGGAAAAATTTCATGGCCCAATGGGAACTGAAATTTAAATGATCGCATGTTATATAAATATAATCTTTGAAGTAAAGAGGAAGGTGCTCCAACGTTACCTCCGAATAGCTCTTTCAAAATTAACTCAGGTCTTGCCTCCATAGGTTCTTGGTAAATAGTCAAATTGCAGGCATATGCCGCGGGCGCTGGGCAATAAACTTGCCAGATAATAATGAATTACAATGACAAATGGTTGCATTTTATGCTTGCAATTATTTTTGATTCATTAATATTTGCTTGCAGGTAATCATTTAATAAAAAGCACATAAACAAATAATCGTATTGTAACGAAAATTAGAAACAATGAAAATCTAATGGAAGTTTCTAGCACACTTTAGAATAAAATAGATGATGTAATCCTAGGTGACTCATTGCGGTAATTGATACCTGTCAATTCAATTAAGTCAGCAATGAGTCATAGCATTACAATTTATGAAATCATTATTGTGAGTAATATTCGGGTAATCTTTTAGAGTATTGTTCTAGAATATATCTTTTATATGTAAGCAGCAGATTAAATTCTCCTAGTTTAGTTTTTATTAGAATCTTGCACTGTTCATTACTGATATAAATATAAATATACATAAATAGATAAAAATGTTTGACATTAGTGGATTGTGAAATAAATAATTAAATATTTAAATAAATTAGTGTACATAATTAATTGTAATTTAAATGAAAATAAATAAACATTGTAAAACAATTAACTAATTTCGTTACAGTATATTGATACTTTCATCACAACAATCAATAATAATCAGGCTTTTAAAATTACACCCCTTACGGAATACATGTTTCAAGCTAGGTTAATGAATGGCCTATTTTAGATTAATGCGAATTAGTATTCACAAATTCATCAGTAATAATCAATAATAACAATGATTTACATTTTTATACCTTGTGTAATGCATATCACGAACAAACTTAATGAATTGCTCACTTTGGATTAAGGTGAACTACATATTACTTAAGCAGAGCATCAGTTATAAAGTGTATTTAACAATATTAGTCAGTAAATAAATACACGTTTACATTATTACGTCTTGACATTTAAAATGATCTTATAAGATGAAATAATTTTAACCCGTGTTTTTACGATCTGGTACTATGGTAAAATCTGTAAAATCTTAGAAAGCTGGCAGGTGCAGTGATCAAATAGTGCTTCTGTGAATAGAGCTAATACAGCGGTACAAGTTGTTAGAATCAGATTTAATGGACAATAATTAGTCTCGAGATCGTAACAACTTGCAATAGACAATATTTAATGTTATTAATAACTGTGATTAAGCAGTAAGATTGAACACACTACAAACTGCACGATAACTTACTAATAATCCCAAAAAGTAAGAAGAAATTTAATTATATTTAAATTTTGAGCTGAAATAATCAATTTAATAAAAGTAAAACTTCAAAATTTGGAAGACTAACCCTGTAAATTTAGATACCAAACAATAGGAGGTTATGACAATAATTGGGGACTTTGGTTTCCCAGAGAAAATGTTACATTACAAACAAAGGCTCGTAGATCAGATCTAAGTTAGTAATCAATTATGCTAATATAAAAATAAGTTACACACGGTTTATATTTCATGTAAAATATTCTACAACATGACTGTCGAACTGATGAGGTAATCTACTGAATAAAAATAAGCACTCATCAAATATCCTTTGTATAGTTAAGGAATTAGAAAATAATAACTGCAGACGGCATTTGACGCCTACCACTAATGTCGCAAGAAACGCTTAATTCTCTTTGAGCGATCCCGAATACCACATTTAACCTTAAAATACAAAAGAAAATTAAAAAGGAATTTTAATGGTGACCTTGAGAGAATGAATGTAATTTTACAGTACAGTTTACTTCAACAAGAACATAGTGTGCTTAGCACGGTAATTTATTTTTTAAACAAAATAAATTAATAAACAGAATCAGAAAAATTTAGAGATTATAAAAATACATGCTTACCTACTTCAAGGTTTATTCTAGAAGAAGCTTCCACTCGTTAACTTGGGAACGTTTCAGAACGATAGTCTCTAATCTTACTTGTTTCACACAGCTAGGGATTGAGCTTACATGGACGAATTGTTAAATCAAAACATATAATGAAATAAAAAACTTATTATTGAAATTAACCATTATGAATAAAAATTCCGTAAATTGGTTTTAGAATTTGAAAATAAATGCTGTAACGAAGAAGCGTTTCAATAATTCATATTAATTTTAAGATTATTCTTTGCATTATGTATTTTCAATTGGCTTATGACTATCGTGTTGGATTGAAATTCATGCTAATTGTCCGCTTTCAGTTGTAGACAATTTCTTTCGTTATTAGGTGTTGATATCCTTTGTTACATTTTATCAATGATTTTATTAATAAATATAATAATTAAGCGACACTTTTCTTATACATGTATATATATATATATATATATATATATATATATATATATATATATACAGTGATCCACAAAAGTATTGGCGCAGTTACCTAAATTTTCAGAAAAATTAGCTTTCAATGAGATCAGATGAATATATAGAAGTGTAAGTTTATATATAAATACTACTAAGTATTTACTTTAATGTGCAATATTAAAATAC
>JAHWXV010156943.1:0-12744 GCA_024586415.1 Phrixothrix hirtus
CAAAAGTCCCCAGATTTCCCCTAGAATTCCAAGATGGCCGCCGTGCTATATCCGCCATTTTGATTCGATCCGCCATTTTTGCCGCACTCTGTATATTTATGTTGGTGCACCCTATATATTTATTTTGAAGCACACTGTATATAAATTTTTGACGCGCCCTGTATATATGTTTGCTGCAGGCGGGTCATTAAAAATCAATTATGCCGAGGGGGGGGGCATTAAAAACCGGTTTTCAAGGTCGGGATAAAATGGTGGGCCAGAAACTGCTGTTTCCCTCTACTCTAATTAAATTCACATCGTATAATATATAAAATTATTCATTTAAAAACGCATAGTAAAGATCCGTGATATTAAAAGAACTCTATCTTTTTTTTCGCAGACGGTGGGCTTTGTTGATTTAATAAACAGTTGAAATGTAAAATATGCACGCGTTATGGTGATTTTAATGTTACCGACTTGTGGGTAAACCACAAATGCAAGCACACAAATAATTAATGTATATCATAGTGAGAGAACCTTGATTCAAATTAACTGCGCAACGAGAGACGGTTAAAAAGCGCTTGGAGATGACCAACGCCAATGTTGAGGTCGCGATATGCAACAACAGAATTCTCGTGGGAAATCAAAGTTAGTAGATAGTTGTCAGGCTTAAGCAATATAGTTCGCGGAGAGTAAAAGTTATGTTCGATAGTGCCTTGTGTCTTTAATTGTTAGATTTTGAAACTGTCTTTGTCAAAGTTTAGTAAACCACTTGGGTTTCCAGAAACAATTTGGGATCTTAAATTTGACAAGATTTACGTAGGTACCGTTCTGCCATACCTCTACTCGAGAAGGGTGTTTAATTAATTGGGACACAAAGGACGGCTTTTCTCGTAAGTCCATCAACGTTAGAAACACCAAAATAGTAAGTACTCTCCA
Source organism: Phrixothrix hirtus (assembly GCA_024586415.1). Taxonomy (NCBI): domain Eukaryota; kingdom Metazoa; phylum Arthropoda; class Insecta; order Coleoptera; family Phengodidae; genus Phrixothrix; species Phrixothrix hirtus. The sequence goes on from JAHWXV010156943.1 coordinate 919, forward strand.
CGTATTTTTGTATATATAAAAGAAGGAGATCCGTCACATTTGATTTTAAGTAAATTATAACCAACTGCAAGACCATCTTGGTGTGCAAATTCACGTAACGTAGTAAAAAGAGACATTGTTCCTTCAATTTATTTTGGGCAAAATGAAACGAATGGATTACGGCCTTTTAGTAATTAGTGGGCTAGTTTATAATTATCAAAAGTTATTCAAATGTTTGTAAATTGTTGCAAACTAATTTTCTGTAAATATTATAATTGTACCATAGTATTTTAAATTGTTTAATGAACCCTTAAAACTGTCTGAGTGCCCATTTAATTATTTATGTTTAATATGTGTTTTCTCGTACAAGTGTCGACAATGTAAAGCAAATTCGCATCCTTTAAATTTGTCAGTGGTTTCTCGTGCACCTGAAAACGCATTGCGGCTTCTTAATAATGTTACGCGCAAATCTCGCTTGCATGGGCTAATGTGTGTTTTGTTAGTATACTTTTATTTAAGGAATATGCATTTTACCATTGCGTATTAACCAATTGCGTATAAAAGTGTTCACAGGAAGTGTTTTATTCTCAATCAGTATTTTCTTTCTTTATTACTGACAACCTAAAGTTTACCTGAAATTATATTATTTATACAGTGCGCGTTAAATAAATTTATGGTTGATTCTATAAGTTGCTAATAAAAGAAAAGTTGTAAAGCATTTGTCTCAAAATAAATATAAAACGTGCGTAATAATCTAAAATTCAGTCAGCTTGATTTTTAATGATATACAGGGTGGCTAATTCTAATATCTGCCTTTAAATAGTTAACCTTTAGCAAACCATACCCTAACTTTATGTACTGTGTTAAATCAAACTAAAGATTGTTATGAACGATACGAATCAATTTTTAATATACAGGGCGCATCAAAGGTATCATAGTATTTTCTTGCTCTCATAGTTAAAAATAGTTCTGGGTCAGTAAATAAAAAGGGAAGCTTCACTCCCAACCTTGTAATAAGTTAGAACTCCAGAATATACAGGAGCCATCATAAATAGTGAGCACTTTTAGTTAGCTTATTTTTTCTTTCAGTTTTATCCCGTATCTGCAGTACCATTAGAGTATTTGTTTCCACTCCAAAAGCCGGTCCTAATATCTTGAGATACAGGGTATTTCTACAAAGATTACCTAGTAGCAGTATTGACTTGAGAACAGTCACGCCTATCTTTTACCGATTCTGTCTAAACCTAACAGTGTTCAGCCCCGCATGTACCGATGAACCACGCCTTGCTTCACAGTATGTTTGCCTGACGTGGTTTAACACTCATGATTTTAGTTACCACGTGCATTAATTCCAGTTTAGCTTGTGACAATACTCCAACGAGTTTGACAGAAGATGGATTAATAACATCTGTTTTCTTCTGCGACAACTTTACTATATTAGTTTTCTCTATATTGATACAGAACTGATCAGATGAACTCCATGTTTATGCCTAAATTAACAATAGCGTTAGGTTAGACGTATTGGTATAAATTGGGAAAAGTAGTGGGTTTAACATACTTCCTTGAGCTACCCCTCTTAGCAGAGGAAGCTTCTCATGTATTTGATTATCTACCTGTATATATTGCCATGGATTTGTTAGATATGATTTTGTTAGTGTAAGCTCATATTATCAAAGTTATATACCTTCTCAAATTTATTAAAGTGTTATGAGCAACGCAATTAAATGCTGAGATAAATCAATGAATATTACCCTATAGTAATTTCCTTGTTAAAATCATCTAAATTATTTTTAATCATATTGTTAAGATGGTATCGGTTGTGCTCTTTCTTATTCTTAGTCCAGTCTAGTTTATGCGGAACAGATTATTACCCTCAAAGAAGCTTACAATACGTTTATAGATAAATTTTTCGTATATTTTGAACAACGGATGCACTATAAAAATGGACCTGTAGCTTTCTAAGTCAGAAGTGTCACCCTTTTTGAAAATTGGAATAGCTATCACGTCATTCAGCGGATCCAGAAAAATTCGATTAATAAGTTAGAGTTAATTACTTTGGCAAGAAGTTGGATGCATAAGCTAGTATTACCTTTAACTAAATTAATATTTATATCATACACATCTTTATAATTACCTTTTTTGGGACGAATAGGATGTCGTAACTTCAAATGAGAAAGTAGATCTTAAGGGAAATTTGTTTGGGCAGATGTTAATTCTTTGCAGATATCCTTTTGGTCGAAGGTATCATCTGAAATATCGTTGATAATCTGGTTAGAAATGATAGTAGAGTAATGATCAAAACCATTGGCGGATATATTATAAGAGGCGAACTACGATGACGATTCATAATACTCCACAAAGTTTCAATGGCGTTGGATGACATTCTAGTGACATTACTATTGTGGAAAATTTTTGCCCTTTTGACAGCTTCCTTGTATTCGATGTAAGTGTTAAGTGTTATTCTAATAAGGTATCAGTCTTGTGTAATTAGTATAATTTAGAGGGGAATAGGACTATTCGGCGAAGTCGGTTTAGCGCAACCCTTTCGGCGCGCTGTCAGCGCCAGACGGATTTACGCTTGACATTTTAATGTTAAGCATTTCATTGCGACTTTATTTTAATAAAAGGTACGATTATTATGCTATGCTTATTTCTCTGAAATATTTTTATTAGAAAATTGGTTAGTGTTTCATTTTGTGTAGTATAATAATGTATTGTATAAAGTATAATTATGAATATAGCAATTAATATAAAACATTACGGAATGCAAGATTAGATGAAATGCTATAACTTCTTATTTGAAACGTGTTTACAAATTTTTGGGATGCAAATGCATGTGTGTATGCTTTCAAATGGGTACCTACAATAGTTTACCTAAATAAATAAAGTACACGTTGTATTGATTTTCTACCGACTTTATTGTTTAATGCACATTGGAAAGGATCGTTGCCTGGTTAAATTTAAAACGTATAATGAACTATTTATAGAATATTTTTTGTCCACGCAAATGATTATGAACTGTCGGGAGTTTAGATAATTTTCTATTATTTAAGGACTATGTACATTGTACACAAAGGGACCCGTACACAAAGTGTTTGTATTGGACCATCTACATCTACAACAATAGCAACTTTCAAGTTTTCTGAATATTCCAAGGACTGGAACTGACACTTAATCAAATAGAAAACTAAACTAAATCCTAGACAAGTCTCATATTAAAATACAAAGGTTTCGGCATTAAATTCTAAAAATAAAAATTAGGAAAAAAATTTTGTTAACTCTAACAGCAATGGTATTATTTAATTTGAATTTTAAATATAAGCTAAGAAATATTTAATACCAGTTAGGCTGGTCACTAGTTTACTCTTGACAAAATTTATTGCTGCTATTTGAACAAGTACTTAACTTGATACTTAGAATAAGTTATAAATAGTTAGAACAAAAATATTAAGGGTTTTAAATACCCTATCTGCCAGTATACATAAATATATTACCCCTACACTTAGTTTCGTCATCTATTTTACAACTTTAAACGTGTAATACTAATAACATCAGTGATGGAAATATATAGTAAGAGTCAATATCCAAAGTTTATTCACGATGGTTTTTTGTTTGTGTTTGACAAATATAGTTAAGATCAGATAATAATATTTCATCGTTGTGAACAAAAAGGTTGATGCATAGCAAGAATTCATGTAAAAGGTGAAAAAGTTGTCAAATATTTCAACACTCAGTTTTATAAACCAACACCGATAAAATAGTGGTTCAGTAGGCAAAAGAACAAATGAAAAGACAAGCGAAGAATACACAAGAACCCACTTTTCAGGCGATTAACGCTTGAATTAGTAATTTATTATCATGCGCAAGCAACAATGTCAAATTCATTGGCATTAAGAAAAACAATAAGAACAAAATGAAATTAACTAGCTTCACTGCCAACGGCACCTCGTTCTTTTTAAGAGCTAGTAAACTATGGATATATTAAAGCATAGAGTTCAATAGAATAAACGACTCTGGACCGGGAGTAAACGGAATATTCGTATTTGGAAGAGCGGAAAATTTACGATTTCTAGAACAAGCTCAGACACTGTATCTGAATGGGACATTTAAATCATCATCGTAGTAGTTTTTACATGTATTAGTAATTCTGGCACAAGTATAAAGTGTAGTAATTCCAATACTGCATGCATTGTTGCCTAATAAAAGTCTGCAAAGTTACACAAATCTATTAGATATGGTGATTCAATTAGTTTCTGATATCAATCCACAAAAAATTATTTGTCGCTTTGAAATTGCAGCTTTTTCACATATCAACAGCGATATCCGCAAACAAGTATTTGTGGCTGCTTTTTCACCTATCCCACAATTTGGAAAACCATTCATTGTCGGTGGGTATACGTCAACAATACAACGATAAGGCAGACTTTGCTTTGCAAACCAAAATGTCTCTTAGTTTGTCTTATATTCTCCATAATTTATGAGGGAAGCAGTAGACTAGATTTCTAATGTCCTTCCGCACAATTTACAGGAAATCCTAAGTTGGATCAAGGACAATTATATTGGAAGACTTGCAAGAAGGGGTAATTCGAGATGGCCACCATTATTTTCAGGTCATGTGTAAATTTCATGGCGTGAAATGATAAAAATGTTCATGGCGCCGAATCCGCCGCGCTGAAAGAACTGGTGCCGAAACGGCCAAGCTGAATCGATTACGGCGAATAGTCCTAAACCATAATTCAGAGATCAACTAATATATGTCTCCCATCTTTTCTAATTTTTCGTTAAACCATTTTATACCTATTTTTGAAAAGCATCATAAAAGTTTTCAAAAGTAACTTATTGCTATAAATTAGATTAGCATTGTTTAATATCCAAATTACATATATATGGTATAGTAAATAAACAATAGTAGCTTTTGGTTGTGATAAGACGATATCTGGTTTCATTTAGGGGTTGGTTGTTGAATTTACTGCAGTTTATTGTAACGTATAAACCCAGATAGTCAGATACCGACATTAATTATGTTTGAGTGGCCAAAGGGAAATCAATAATGCTTTACCTAATATAAATTTTATATAATTTTTCACTAATTGCTATAACTGATAATTCAAAACCATGTATTAAAATTTCAGTACTTAAGTATTTATATAGAGTTAATAGATGACGAAAAAGTTTTAATCAGGCAAACGAAATATTTAAATGTACTAAAGATGTATTTCAAACCTCTACTGCGTATCATGATAAGCTAAACCTATTAAGTATTGCATACGTTGTCATTTTATAAAGATGCAGATAAACTTGTTGCGTCGTCAATTAAACCCCTTTTCATGTTTCTTTTATTTTTAGTTTAGCATTTCAATGTGTAAAAGGAAGCAGAAATTATCGCTACTAAAAGCCTTAAAAGTATTCACCGAGTGCTGTTTCCTTACATAGAGTTGTTCAATTGTAAACAGTTTCTGATGCTCATATTTCTTCTAGAACTTAATTGGCAAAATTTTAATACGGTTTATGTTACATGGAATTCAATAGCTATAAATATTCTAAATAAATTCATGTATAATTTATCACAACAGTTGTGTAGGTATATTTAGAAAGCTAACATAAATAAAACTCTAAAAATTTTTATTACTGGGTTGTTAAATGTCAATTCAACTTTTGTGGCAACATAAGCTGTGTTCAGAAATAACTTCAAAGGTTAGATAACAGATTTGGCCACGTAGCGTTTAATTACAATCTGCATAACCATTAATTGAACATCAATTAAGCAGGTATATTTTCATTTCATGTAGTTTTTCATTATTGCAGAAACTAATACACCACCTTAACGGTATTTAATAATATGAATTGCAATACAATTTTTAAAGGAATTGATTATGCTTAATTATTTCTTTAAAGTACGTATCATATTTGCAAACTTGCTCGAATTATTTTGATGAGACAGATAGATGGACACACTCACTTCATAATATAGTTATCGAACGATTAAGAGTAAAATGTGTAACGAACTTCTTTCATTAAGTTTTCTTATTTAATATTTGTTTCATTAATTTAATTCCAAACACCCTGTTAATTTATTTACACTTTTTAAAATTCCACTATTTGGAATTTGTTATGTATCTTTACATATTTTTACACTTGATGTTTAAATCTTGCTTATTCTTTCGATTTGGTGTTGTTATATGGCATACACTTATAAAGTTTTGGTATTCGCCCTCGTGCAGGCCCAAGTTTAAATCGATTTACCTCAGACCATGTTATAAGTTGTGATGGTCGTATTTGATGGAAGTTGTTTGAAAATTTTAGAAAATCTTTTTTTAGAAATAATTTAAATTATTAATGGTGCTATTAATATAATTTGATAATTTTAGAATAATGTAGAAACACTTGATTTGTCAATTGACATTTTTGTGTAATTGTTGTATACTTCTAAAAGATCATTTTAAGAAATCGCTCTATATTTACGAAATATATTGCATTACTTCCCAATCACTATTTGTATTTACAAATATTTAATTCTTATCTACAAGGTATGAAAAAACGTTTAAATGTTTAAGGGGTAGATAGTAGGACCATAAATAAGTAAAAAGGTCATAACAGACATGGGTCCTAAAATAGGCCGTTTTCGAGATAAGAGAGATTTTCGCTTTGATATTTTTTTTATAGTTTTTGGCGTTAGCGCTACACAACACGACTATGACCAAAGATGTTCAATATGTCCTCCTTTCATTTCGACACATGATCTACATCTCCTAACAAAGGAATTCTCCATCCATTCTGAAATACCCAGTTTTGTTCGAATTATTTGACAACATTGTTCAATTCGCTGTTGTAACTAGGAAAGATTATTGACAGGTGTTGCGTACACTAAACTTTTTAGGTTACCCCAAACATAAAAGTTTAGGGGATTTATATTAGGAAATCTAGTAGGCCAATAATGACTAGCGATCTCCTATGAAATGGTTGATTCAAATTCTTCCTAATAGCAAGTGTATGCATAGTATTATACTCACAATGAAGGTTGTGGTTTTCTTTTATTTTCAAAATCAAAAATCGCACTTATCTCGAAAATGAGTGATTTGCGGACCTATGTCCATTCAGATTTTCTTACTTGGTTTCGGTCGTACTAAATGCCCTTTAAATATTTAAATTTTTTTAACACCCAGTATACATGTGTCTTAATTTTGTGTACCTGATTCTTGCTTTTTTAACACTTTTATAAACCATATATTGTGTTATTGCTATTTTTGTTACATTTCTCTCGTTTTCTTATTCGTCTTAGTTTTTGCAATAGTTAAGTCAATACATGTAAGTACTTCTACTTCTAAATAAATAAATAGCTTCTCCTACATAGTTTAAGGAGATATTAATCTAGTTATATATATTCAATTGAAATCCCTATTTCGTCGTAATTTGCAGCTAGACAAGACATAGTTATTCTTTAGGGGGTAATTATGATTTCGATGAATTAATTCTTTAATCTGTCCAATTATGGTATAGGAAGTCCAGTATTTTCGCTCCTTTTGTTATAGGTAAAGCAGTCATTTTCTAAATTCCATAACACTCTTCTTTAAGCTTTGACTATAGTATGTCTTTCCCTTAGTATTTTAATATCTGTCATTAATCAAACGAGATTTCCACTACGAGTTAGTGTTAATAAATTTGCATTTAAAGAATTATCACCTCACATCTATTGATAACACTATGAACTAGGACCTATAATAATTTGTATTTTAAAATTTAATTTGTTAACAGTTTTAATTAAATGTAATTATTGTAGCTTTGTAATTTACGGTTCTTAAATTATTAAGTATGTTACCCCTTTTTGCTAAATTGTAGCGTTGATTCAATGTTAAATTTTGGTACTCTGCGTTGATTTTCCATATCTTATAATTTCCGTACCATAAAGTCACTTAATTAATTGCTCAGGAATGCTTTAAAATTTTTGCTTCCATAGATACGTTAACTTACAAGAATTTGCGTAACATGATAAATAGGAAGATTTTAATTCTCTGTATGTTTATTTAATTACCTTATCTTTTTTCTATATTTCTTAGGGAAAGTTAAAGCATTAATTTTTATCGAATTTAATTAATCGTAATCTTTAGTAAGTCTTTTGACTTATAATGTTTTGACCTTGACTCAGCTCAAAAACATTTTCTTATTTGCCTCGCTATTAAGTATTAGTTAATGTCATTTTTCTATAAATTACTAACGCATATGCAAATATTTTTAAATATGAAATTTGATATTTTGCAATGCACAAAAGGTTCAATGTTTATTAAAGTCATAATTTTTTCTGTTAACAAAATACATTGTTTCAATTGTATTTGTTTAGTAATAACGCTTATTTACATATGATGTAAGTTTGTTAAGTTTTCTGTGAACCTATGAATCTTCTAATGTTTTTTTAATTGTGTAAAGCGTTAACGACTATACAATTTATCTTGTTTTAAGCAAACGGAAATTAACCGTTATCTGGTTTGCGACAAATTGCTTCCCACGACGGGGTACAATTGGGAACAAAAATATAAATACCAATCAAAACAAAGTTATCTGGCCTAGATGGTGACAAACACACGCAGTATATCAAGATGCTCCATGTACCATATGCGGAAAACAATAAAGGCGATAAGGTGAAACTTAAAACCTTGCTATGTCAAGGGCTAAAAACCATAGAGTTCCAAACGACTTTTGGAAAAGTTTTTAGGAAATGAATTTGAAAGTTTGATGCGATATAAAATTATTCCAATGAAATCTAACACTATGATTTATATCGTAAGGTCTTGTGCAGTAATCTGGCAATGCATTTACTTAAAATTAAGTTTTTAGTTGTACACTAAGTGCGTCTCTGCAGTTTTTTTAAAATGTTGCAATGGTACTTGAAACCTCGTGGCTTTATATGCTGTCTTATTTGAAACCCTGTGAATCTTATAGTAACTAAATGGTCCTGTTAACACTATCTATGTTCTAAAGGTCAGATAGGGAATTATAAAAGAAGCAGCAAATAATATTCGATGAAATCAATATTTATTAATCAAAATAGAAGCATAAACATAGTCAATAAGGGAGTACCTCAGAATTCTATATCAAATAAATTGAACGAATATTACATACCCGGTGTAACAGTTTTGGTTTTCTTACTGTCCACGTTGGTGCGCTAAATTTTAATGCTTACACATAAGAATAATATTTTATCGTTTACGTTTTGGTTCTTTGCTCCGGCTTGCAATGAGATAGCTTTTTTTCTAGAGGGTACAGTCATCAATCTTCTAGAATTTGTATAAATTGTTGTATTCAATTTAACCATCAATACCTGAACGTTCAGATTAGATATTTTATACACTTAATTGACACAAACAAAAGAATTATTTAGCAAAAGAATTCAATTTATTACAAATCGAGGTACTTTCTTTGTAAAGCAAAATAATTCTCAATTTTAAATTCATCATTTCAAGTAAGTAAGGGAGCTGTACGGGTTACACTGATAAAAGAATCAGCGGTCAAATATATGATTAAACTTTATATAGGAACATATCTAAACAGAAGCAAACATATCAACAAAGGCAAAAAACAACGACGAAGGCAATATTTTATCAACAAGGCATAGTTGCTGATATGATCAACAACTTACAGAATTGATTTCCGAAAATATCCTACATTTTCCTTTGACTAACTCTGTATACAAAATAACATGAATTAAAGTGAGGTGTTTTCAGAGATTGAAAGCATGTTAAAAAATTAATCGAAATTGAAATAATGTTCCATAAAATAACTTTTTATCTAACTCACGTTCCTTGATTAAGTTCACGATACGCCTCTGGATTATTCTTTGTGGATTTACGGATATCCCTTGAACACCTGCGTCAGCATTTTCGAGCTCCAATACTTCAAAAATTTTACTTTGACTTGTAGATATTTGTCAGTTTTCATTGGCTTTTAAACAACTACACAATAACAAATATATAACATATTTTACCTGTACAAGTAATTCCTTTGTTTCCGGTAACTATTTGTAATCGATGCTTTTCTAAATTTCATCTAGATGTTGTATGATCGGTGTCTAGATTATCAGTTGAACATCAATGTCATTTATTTCTGCGGGGTTTTACCACCAAAAAAATCCGTTGTTTAATTTAATAAAAATGGCGTCAGCACGTATCGGATTCCTAAATTGATAGGACTTTCTCTTCACTACTTGCGAAGTATAATATCACTATTTACTCGCATTCAATAATATCGATTTTAACAATAAAGGTTCACATATGTTTTTAGACGATTTTGTTTCACAACTACAAACATGGCGCAATACACTTGCCAGTTGACTTCCGCCAGCTCGCCGCCCATCTCTTATCGTTCTCAGAAACAACCCCACTACTACTTATTTCTAGTAAGTTTTAGATTTACCGCTACCAACTGAAGTACCAACTTAAATCTAACTATTTCATTTGAACAAATTCTTTTTGTTTTAAATTATTCCTTTTACTTGCTAATTATGTTAAAACGTACATAGACAAAATAAAATTCATGAAACAGTATTTTACCGCTTAATTTAATTTACAAGTTAATATAAAACAAACTCAGATCTCGACCCATTACACCTGGGGTGTACGTGCAAGTGTAGGCAAGTAACATTCGATGTCCTTCTAAACAGAATTTTCAATCGCTTACTATTGTATATTACATTGTTAACATGTTAGTAATTAAACAACACGTAACACTGTAAAGATCAATTTGCTGCTATTTCACATATTTGGGTTTTTCATCCATGATTGTATGCCAACGCATCTGGGTAGGCAATGTAAACATTTACCCTATTTTTACAGCTTCCATGCAATTGATTGGATTCTGCTCTACTTTGATGTTTTCTTCATACGAATCCGAATCATCAGAAACACAGTAATATAATAATTTTCTGAAGCAGTTAAGTTATGTTGTTTAACAGAATTAATAAACTGTCGGCATTTCAAATGTATACCTTTTCTTTGTAAGATCATTCTCAGGAGTGTAATTTGAACCATAACTACAAAAATCTCCCCAGGATTCATTTTCAGGCGTCATTTTTTATAAGCTTTTAAAGTTGACATACATTAATTGTTGCTTTGAAAATGCACTGTACATGGTTCTAACAGGTATGCATGAACTACACTTGAAACCATTTTTCTCTGTTCACTGTACATCCATCTATTGATATTATAGAATATACTTAAAGGTAATGATGTGAAGCCTATAGAGAAATCTGTTGATATGATTTTAGCACTCTGATCGATGCTTATATAATTTCAACTTTTAAATTTTTTGTGACAGTTTTCATAAAAGATATGATTAAAGTTAGCATGTTTTCAAAACTGATAAATATTATACGAAATATTTGCCAAATAACTAAAAAATTACAGCACCTGTGCAAATTATATGTCAGTTTCTAACTTGAAGTACCTATATGTATATTTATATCTATATATTTTTAAAATTTAATCCGTTACATAGTACTAAGATTATTTCTTCCGCCATTGTATATATTCAGGGTACTTTAACTCTACGTCTACAAAAGTTTCACCAAAATCTGTTAGAAACGTCCACTGATTGTAAAATATAAATTAAATGGGCTCTCATATTGTATAAAAATTAATTATTAATGCAACTTCTTTAGAAAGGACTCCTTAAAAGAAGATAATACAGCAATGCAAATGTCTAGTTTGAATACGTCAACCTCTTTTCCTGTGTATAACCCACGTTATGTTAAATGCTTTATGGAATTAATCTCTGCGATACTCCGTAATTCTTTAAACGGTAATGCGTATATTTCAATATATATATATATATATATATATATATATATATATATATATA